>JAVTVY010031922.1:0-125515 GCA_036873755.1 Hanleya hanleyi | reverse complement strand
TTCCTTCTGAGCCGTTGCTACGGAAGTGACCGACCGCGCATGCCCACAGCCATCCATTGACGTCACTCGGGACGCTCCGCTATCCACGGAAGTGATATGGTAATGAGCTTTCGCCATAAAAGGATGTTTTCGAGACCCCGAGACGTATGATAATGAGCCTCTGCCACATATGGATGTTTCCGTAAGAGTTCGACTATATTTTCTCTCGGGAATACACCGGATTGAGGCGAAGATTGCCGATCTAACCCAAATTCAAGCTTGTAACTTCAGCTTTCCAACGATATGCGGCAACAACAACAACAACAACGCCAACGATCTAGACCTGGAAATGGTTGTTGTCAACGACTAAAACTTGCCGTTTTCAGCGATTTTAGGCAAATAATGACAGAGACCGTTTAACAACACGAGTAATTAGGTATTAATTAAACTATTTTCAATGATTTTGTCAGCCATTAAATTTATTTATGTGAAAATTGGGCACATTTATGGACGTAAAAAATACAAAATCTCATTTTCATTTTTTTTTTATTGTTCAGCCCCGATATGTCAACGCGCGTCTCCCCTTAAAAAGGAATCCCTTTCCAAATAACAAAGTGCATATTGGTAGAGGGCCCACCCATAGAAGCAATATTTTTACAGGCTTAAACAATCACCAAGAGAAGCAATTTATTACCTGGAGGGACCACCAAGAGATTTCTATTCTGGACAACCCCACCCACCAATATATTTTTTTTTTTTTCCCCTTCCGGGGGGGGTACATATTTTCAAATGGAACAGCCCTAATAATAAATATAAAAAAGTATAATAGCAACATGAAATTCTGATCAATGTTAATGAGTGTTCTATTAATAGCTGTGTTTTGTCAAGATGAATTTTCTTTCAGATCCTGTTGTGTATTCCAAAGTGTGGAATACTATTTGAGAGCATGAAGTAGATTGGTGATTTTCTAAGTTTGGAAACTATTGTTTCACCTTTGGCACTGAAAACAAAAAAGACTTGGCATTTTATATTTCATTTTCAGCTTGATAATTATGAAATCAGAAAAGGGAAGATGCTTAAAGTCAACGTTTCGGTGGCTAATTTGAGGTTGTTTGTCGGAAACATTCCCAAAAGCAAAACCAAAGAAGAAATCAAGGATGAATTTTCAAAAAAATCAGGTGTGTTTTTTGGAAGCCCTGGTCAGAGGTAAAATTTGATATTGATTTCGTTTTGATGGAGTCTCAACTGACCAGGGTTGGACCATGGCCTCCACTTTGACCTTCCTGAAAGTTTTAAATCTGCATATCGGAACAACAGTAAAAATTTCTTATTTTGACCATGAAAACATTATGAAATATGAACAGTAAATTTGTTAGATCTTTCACAAAATTTCAAACTTGTGTAAATTTAGAGTAAAATTGGCCTTGCAACCCATAAATCAGCTAGTGGATATAAATAGATTTTGGTAAAGCTGGCCTGTGAACCGTTTTAACATCTGTTGTGGATGCTGAATTTATTTGACAGAGGGGTTGATCGACGTGATCATATATAGCTGCGCTGATGAACCCAGAAAGAGAAACAGGGGATTTGCTTTCCTTGAGTACGATACACACAAAAACGCCTCCACAGCAAAGAGGAAATTAGGGAATGGTCGAACGAAGGTTTGGGGCTGTGACATACTTGTGGATTGGGCCGACCCCTTGGAAGAACCCGACAATGATACTATGGATAAGGTCAGCTATTTCTTTGTCTGTCTTTGTAGTATTATGACTATCATCACTTTTTCCCCACAATCTAAAAATGATATGTTAACCCATTCTTGCCCTGTGTTGCATGGCGATATTTCAAACTTCATTTTCATGTGGGCCTGAGGTTTAACAAATGAGGGAAATGTATTGGCATGAGGGGTACTAGAACTTGCATGATATTTGTGTGTCATGTTTGTCGCATACAAGAGGCGGGTATGCTTCAGGCCAGAGAAAACGACTTCATACAAATTGATATATCTAATCCAATGCTTTTTCATGGTGACTTCTGACAGCAAAACGTGCTGTCAATTTTCCAAGTGAATTCAATAGAAATAAGCTGAATCAAATCTCTAATATTTATTTACAAAAAATGGTCACCGAAGCTAGGATCTGGCTTTTTCGAGCAAACAAGGAACACACTAGCAACTTCACACAATTGAATTATGGTTTGGTGACCTTGACGACCCAGCTTGGTTTGGTGACCTTGAAGATCCAGTTTGAGTTTAGTGACCTCAAAGATGATAATAATCACAGACCAGCTCCACAACAGTCTTCATCTCTGCTGTTCTGGCCGTTCCAATCTGTGTACAGAAACGTTACGTGTCGCTATGTCAGCTCTTCTTGTGTGGAGATCTGGTACACTATCGTGACTACATTTATTGATGAGCAATCTCCCCTTGACCTGGCTTACGATGGAATGGATTTAATCTGGTACATCTCTGCATTATGTTGTGCCATGAATTGTATGATCTCATCTCTTCCACAGTTACGATGATTACATATTTTATTTTGTCAACGAATAAATGACGGATATTAAGATGGAAGATAAAATGTTCAGATCTGGTCAATTGTAGTTTGTAGAAAGCATCAATTTGTGATACATTATGCTGATTGGGCAGACTGGCTTTGGTTTTGACAGGTAAAAGTGCTATATGTCAGAAATCTGACGGCTGAAGTGACCGAGGAGGTTTTAGAAGAGAAGTTCGGAGTGCATGGTAAAATTGAGAGGGTGAAGAAAATCAAAGACTACGGCTTTATTCACTTTGAGGACAGAGAGTCGGCTGTGAAAGCTATGGATGCTTTGAATGGTCTGGTGAGTAAACAATGGAAGATGGTAAATCCCCTAATATTTCAAACACCCTATTAAAATTCAATCCCCCCTCATTCTTGAACAAATTCAGTCGGGTGTTGCAATAAACTTGATCTCTCAACTCTTTGCCCCATGGAGGCTTACTACCATTGCCCCATGATGATGCCATTTGACGCCCCTTCCTAGTCCATGATGATGCCATTTGGCGCCCTATGTAATAAATTAATTAATTAACCTCATTAAATAATATTTTATTTCAGAATATTAAACATGCTAAATTATTGGTCACTGTAAAAATAATTTAAAAAAATAATAAACCTTTGACCCCAGCCCTCCCAATAGATTTGTACCTGACAATTTACAGGTCATCACCAAAAAGGTCTATGGGGCAGCCTAGAAAAGCCTGTATGGTTTAGAACGGGGTGTCAACATGGGGCAAAGAGTTAAAATTAAAGAAATAACAAAGAAATATAGGATTAGCTGCATAATTTGGACAATTTTGTCAACTTCTTGGTCTAATAAATTTGACCACCCCCTGATTTTATCGTTGGAAATTTCACCTCCTGTGATTGCCTTATAAGGGAATTTACTACAACAAATCTTTGGACAAATCTGATGTTGAGGGATTGCATATTCCAGTATTGCATTGAGTGAAGTTTAATCATTTGGCATAAAACTATGTATTGTCTGCATAATACTTGAATGGTTCCTCACTGTTGTTGAATAGACTATGGATTACAAGGTTTAGATGCAGTGGTATGTAAAGTGAGGTGAAAGCAATATTGAATACCCTATCATGCACTGCAAATTTCTCCAATTTTGAAGTCCCTTTAAAAATGTAGTTTTGTATGGTCTCGTGTGAAATGATTTTTGAGAGAGAAGGAATAAATTAGTCGTCAGCGGGATTCTCATGTATTGCCACTGCTCTGATGTTTTTTGTGATCTCCTGTATTGCCACTACTCTGATCCCTGGATCTTCATTTTCATATTTGTTTTGATCAGAAAATGGGCAAGAATGAGATAGAAGTGTCTCTGGCCAAACCTCCTACGGATAACAAGAAGAAGGAACAACGAAAGAGAGACCAAGAGAGAAGACAGATGGGACAGATGTCGCATATGAGAGGAGGGTATGCTTCAGGCCAGAGAAAACAACTTCATACAAATTCATATATCTGATCCAATGCTTTTTCTTGGTGACTTCTCAGCAAAACATGCTGTCAATTTTACAAGTGAATTCAATAGCAATAAGCTGAGGGCTATTCCAGAAAAAAAGGTATGGGGGGGGCGGATGGCAGAATTTTTTACTACCCACCACCCATAGAAATGAATTTACTGCCACAAGAAGGACCCACAGAATTCAATTATCTATGCATCCCACCACCCATAGAAAGAAGAAAAAAAACCGAAACAAAAAATTTCCCCTCCGCATTGAAGTATTAACATCATTTACATCTCTCCTTGGGCCACTTTTTTCGATTTTTTGCGTTTTGGTTCATCATCATTATCATTTGCTGCTGATGCTGCCAGATCAACAGGTTCGGAGTTATTCACTGTGACCGTGCCAACAGTGTCAACTGCTTTTTTGAAGCATAAAAAAGGTCCCAGTTTTTTTCAAACACTTCGTCGCGGAGAAATCAAAGTACTTCATCATTCAGATTTTTGAGTTGATCCATAACGTTGAAACCACTGCTTTGAAAATTATCTACGTATGCCGCTAAATTGAATGAATTTAACAAAATTCTGATGGATTCCATAATGAATTTGATGCTCAACAGTCATGCCAGTCAAACGGACTGTCAGCAAGGTCGGAAGAAAAGGTTGGACACCATTACATTTCGTCTAAATTTGATATGATCATCATCAGGATAAAGAGGTGAAGGAAGTATCATATTGCATTCACCATGTTAATGAAAATGACAGATTTGATAACGAGAAAATTGAGGACCAAGATTGTGAGAATAATAGGTATGTACAATCAATTGGTACTGAACTGTGCTACTTAAAATAAACATTAAAGAAATTTTTTGGCACGTATTCATGATTGCAGAATGACCACATCCTCATGGTAGGCTACATGCTATTAAGAAAAATAATTGAAATGATCACAAAATATTCTTTAAAATTGAAGAATGTAGTTGAAACTCCCCAGATTTATCAAATCAATTTCCAAATGCAGTGAGTACTGAATATGTCTTCTTCAGATCATAAGGTCATAAGCATACCTACATTACTAACAGCTTGAAAAAAAAAAGAGAAAAAAAAACAAAACAAAAACAGAGGTATAAAATGGTTGCTGTGTTCATAAATCCCACCAGGATCTCACTCACATCGATCTTATTGATTCATTTAAAAAATCAGTGGAAAAACAATTTATACTTTATTCTGAAACATTTGCTATTTTTAAATCACAAATTTTGCTGTCTTCAAATCAGCATCAACCAGACTCCCAGTTTGATTTCAGCTGGATGTATCAGAGAAACCCACAAAAAATCGTTTGCACAGGCTCACATGGCTGAACTGGCAAGGAGCACTGCAAATCCATTTCTAGTATGGTCCATAGATTCAATAATGGGGCATATCCTTGTCAAATTAAAAAAATTGAATCCTTTATTACATTTTGTACAACACTCAACTTGTTGGCCATCCAGCATTATGTTTCATCAAGTATAAAACAATTACTTGGCTCAGATTGCGATTGGAATCAAGCTGAAGTAAAACTGGAAATCCCCTTGTGGAATGTGACCTTTGTTACCTTCTCACAAAGAAGAGCTTCTTCGGGAACCCTTCTTTTTCTTTATTCTGTGCATTTTGAAAGGGGTGTCAAAGGTTCCCGATATACGAAGAGTGATGTCACCACAAATTTTCCCGCCTTTTTAGCGAAGAGACAAAGAGCAACAACAACTTGCAAACAAAGAATGAAATTGCCGTTTTTAGGATTGTTCGGGATTTTAAAGTCAAGCAGAGGGATGGGTCTCTCTGAATAAAGCTAGGTAGGGGTGTGATTGACACCATTGCTTTTATTTACCCACCACCCATAGAATCCATTTCTTTATTGAGCCTACCACCCACAGAATTGGATTTCATTTTAACACGACCACCCATAGAAAAAAAAAAGACTTGTCATCCGCCCCCCCCATGCCTTTTTTTCTGGAATAGCCCTGAATCAAATCTCTAATATTTATTTACCAAAAATGGTCACCGAAGCTGGGTTCTGGCTTCTTTCGAGCAAACAAGCGACACACTAGCAACTTCACACAATTGAATTATGGTTTGGTGACTTTGACAACCCAGCTTGGTTTGGTGACCTTGGCACTGAAGATGCCAAGTTTGAGATCCAGTTTGAGTTTGGTGACCTCAGAGGTTATAATAATCACGGACCAGCTCCAGAACAGTCTTCATCTCTGCTGTTCTGGCCGTTCCACTCTGTGTACAGAAACGTTACGTGTCGCTATGTCAGCTCTTCTTGTTTGGAGATCTGGTACACTATCGTGACTACATTTATTGATGAGCAAACAATCAAATTCAAGGTAAATCTTCCTTGACCTGGCTTATAATGCAATGGATTTAATCTGGATACAACTCCGCATTATGTTGTGTATGATCTGATCTCTTCCACAGTTATGATGATTACTGGGGACCACCAGCCAGGATGATGCCACCTCCAGGTGGACGAGGAATGAGAGGACGACCCATGCCATCTCCATCCAGAGGAGGATATGGTAACTTGTCAACTGTCCCACTTCACTTTTATACATTGGTCTTCGGAAGCTTGAGAAGGCTGAACAGTTCTTTCTTGGGATTTTATAAATGTCTTAATTGTTACTTGAACTCCACCTCTCCCGTCAACTTGGGGTCTGACTTGAAAGGAAAAAAGCATGATCTGCACTTGATACTGTAAATTTAGTGATTAGCATAAATTGTATTTTTATCGACTTATATTTGAGGGATGGGGATATTTTCTTCGTATAAAAAGTTTAAATATTTTTTTTTGTACTGTTGTCGAAATCTTCCCAGCTGATTTGGTGGTAATAATTTGCAGATCCTTACTACGAGGAATACTTTGGGTACGAGGACTTCGATTACTACGGTGGCTATGCCCCACCAGCCCCTAGGGGACGCGGAGGGAGAGGTGGTCCACCCATGCCCCCAGTAAGTACCATACTACATTCACGGAGCAGCCCATTTTCTCACCACTCCTCACAGACCTGCAGCTCCAGTACAGCTCGGCCACTCCGCTGTTCTGGCTGCCTCCCCCTGTGAACAGTAAGATCACGTGCCACTGCATCCACTTGTCTCCATGGCACTGTACATCATCGCTGTCAACTACCACTTTGGGGTGAAAATAGCTTCCTATTCTCAATTATCCCTAAAGTGGTAAAAAGTTGTGCAAAGTATATAATACTTCCTTGAATAGGACTGGGTTTAGAGTCGAAGGTATATCGAGGGGCAGTTTGGGGATA
This sequence comes from Hanleya hanleyi, assembly GCA_036873755.1. Taxonomy (NCBI): domain Eukaryota; kingdom Metazoa; phylum Mollusca; class Polyplacophora; order Lepidopleurida; family Hanleyidae; genus Hanleya; species Hanleya hanleyi. Next base: position 118,238 of record JAVTVY010031922.1, on the reverse strand, counting down.
CGGTGATTCGTAGATCGTTCATGTAAGGTTCATTCATTTATATTTAAATCTCCTCTAACCTCATTTTTTATGCGCCTGTCTAAGACGAGGTCGTATAATACGATAGTCCATCTATCCGTCTGTTAACATTCGTTGTCGTTGCGATATGTTCAGTTCCTTGTTATGAATTGGTACCAAACTTCGGTTATACCTAACTCAAGGGGCAAAGAGTAACCCTATTCAGGTCAAAAGGATCAAAAATGGTAACTCATTAAAAAAAATTTATGCTGTAAGTACAGATATGTGGATTGTGATGATGAAAAAGCCTATTAATTTTATCTCTCTGCCAATTTTGACCGAAGGGTATTGTCCACGTGGTCCATCCGTCTGTCTGTTCATCTTGTTTATATATCCTGAAGGACTAATGCCAGTCTTTCCAAATTCATATAACGGGCAATGGGTAGAAGCATATTGAAGATGACTGACCTTGGCCTATTTTATCAAGGTCAAAATGTTTCGAAGGATTACACCAAGGCTGTCCAAATTAATATTACATATGCGCAATTGCTGATCGACGAGAAGCCTTAATTCTAGTTATTGCAAAATCTTGAGGGATGACTAAGCTCTCCAAATTCACTTTACAGCACATACACAACTGGTGATTGACTGGAAGCCTAATCAAGGTTTCTGGCCCTCAGATCATAAGTAACTGGTGATAGTTCAGTTTATTGAAGATGACCATGACATATCTTTTCCAAGTCAAATTTTAATCATAAGTAAGACTCACAAAATTTGCTTTTTGTTTCTGCCTTCAAAGGTGTCTGCAGGCATATAGTGAAGCCCATAAATGCTCTTGCTTACCCAGACGAACTGTGTTCACCTTTGACACATGACCGTTAAACTAGGTTGTTTTTCCTGCTCTCTGTATACATATTAGACTGTACAAGTCTATGACAAGAGGCGAGGAGTTTCTGGCCAGAAGAATCTGTCTTCTATACTGACGCAGAAGGAGTTCTTGACTGCTAATAATGACCTGATTTTATCGCAGACCAGCTCCAGTACAGTTCTTGATCTCCACTGTTCTGGCCGTTCCACTCTGTGTACAGAAACGTTACGTGTCGCTATGTCAGCTCTTCTTGTGTGGAGATCTGGTACACTATCGTGACTACATTTATTAATTCCCCATGTACTTTTTTTTCTTGAACAACCCTTAGTTCCTACACAGTATATCTCACTCAATAATGTTTCGAAGTATTGCTTGCTGCTATACTGTCTGTTTGGCAAGGGATCTTCTCATTGTTTCCATTGGTGTTTAATTCTTCATTTTCCATATTAAACCTGTTTTAAAATAAACTTTAGAACTTTTCTACAGAAACCAGGATAGTTTAGTTATAATAAACTAGCATAGTTTTGCATACACCCGGTCTGGGTTTGTGGTAATACACTTTTGTGTATAGTTGGGTACTGAATTTGTTTGATGTATGTGGACACCTTGTCATTTCTTTCCTTTATGTAGCCTATGCGAGGAAGAGGTGGAATTAGAGGGCGCGGGGGCCCAGCCCAGGGAACACGTGGCCGTGGGGGCGGGAGAGGTGGACGAGGTGCAATTGGTGGGAGAGGAGGACGGGGAGGCATGGGTGCCATGGGGAACAGAGGCGGCAAGAGGAAGGCTGGGGGAGACTTCAGCTTGGGCCAGGCCAAACGACGCAACATGCAAGACAACTGGGGAGCTCAGCCCATAGCACAACAGCCTTTGGGCATGGGCTATGACGGGGGCTACGGTGGAGGCGGTCAGGAGTGGTACCAGGATTCCTACGGCGAACAGTGGAAATAGGCAGACAGGCAGGCAGTCCAACTCGGATACTTGCCAGGCTGTACTAGTGAACCAGAAATTGTCTAACCTGTAGCCAATCCTGCAGGCTGGAATATACCATCAGGCTGATAGTGATCATTTCCATCGTCGACCCTTTGTGTTCAGGTCTTGCCATGTACACATACAGTTGTCTCAACTCTATAATAGTACATAGAAGCATATGTACTGGGCGGGCAAGTCTTAACTATTGCTACTACTTTCAGAGGTGGATCTGATTTTTCTTCTCCTGAAAATGTAGTCAAAATGTTTTTAACTGACAACTGGTGGATTATCATTTCCCATGCTCTTGAAGAAAAGTATTTCATGGATTCATGCCACTATTTCATACCAAAAACCCCACTTTTGGTGGTTCATAGCACGATTAGATGTTGGTGTGGACTTGGATTGGACCTGAAAAAAAAGAAGGGTATAGTTCAGTTTTATGTGTAAACATGAAATTGAAATTTATACCGGTATGAAAAACATGAGAAAAAAAAATATGAAAAAAACTGCAAAAAAAAAAGAAAAGAGAACAGAAATTCTGAAATCCTGCAACATTGGAATTATTAATATTGGAATAAACCACTGGAACTATCGCCCTTCATCTTTTGAGCCGTTAATGACGAAAGGATTGAAAAAGGAAATTAATATTTGTGTCGTGCCCTCTTGTCATACTTCAGAAACTGTAAAAAGTCCTCATTTTTGCATCCTTGGTAAACATTTTTGTCGTCCTTTAGAGAGATCGCGTTCATTATTGTGGATACATATTAAATCACGATGTAATGGAGTGTACATCTTGTCCTGTTCCATAGTCACGTGTCCTGAAAATTTTCAAAATTCAGTTTTGGAATTGGTTGGTGTCAAAAGGAATTTGATAGCCGTTTGTAATGTTAACATGCTGAAATAAAGTCTTTGATTTTATCTGTAGGTGAAAATATTGTGGCTTTTCAAAATTTTATGCATGGTTTTGGCCATTCTGGTCATTGACTGATTTTGTCATGTTTACATGCAGTGAGAATGTGGCTGGTATGAATCTATGAATATCTACTTGTAGTATTAGAAAATAACTTCTCGATATTAAAAGTGCAAATCGTCCCCAAAATCCATATCTGATCAAAGCTTATAGCTTTAATATGGACTAATATAATCAAAAAAAAGTTCTGTGCACCAGGTGGAAAACATCACAAACTTTTTCAAACACCAACGAAAAATCCAGAGTTCCAGGGGTCGATTTCATGAAACCTCAGTTGAGGCAATTTTAACACTTGAAAGTTAAATGCACTTGAAAAAATATGCTTTTCTTGAAAAAAAATGTGAGTTGAATGGGTGAAATGCAAAAGTATTTCATTAAAAAAAACAACACTGGTTAATAGTTTGGAAAAATGAACAAATCACATACACTGGATATTTCCCGCATCGGTCGATTGCAAGTTCGTTTAAATAATTAAAAAAATTAGCTCCCAACACTCCCTGGAGGAGAGAGCTACGTAATTACTTTCACTTCAATCTGCCATGTAGGGCTTTGGATTGCCTCCTTGATACAATGTTAAAACGTGTGCCCAAAATATGGTCATGGAGTTTTTTCATCAGTGGCGCGTCAAATTTGAGTCTAAACCTAACTATTTTGCCATAATTCGGGGGAATATTTTCACCAATTTGAGCGGGTTTTCCTGCCTAAAGAATTTTGCTGTGCCGAATAGAGGTATTCAAATTGGGTAATGTAAAGCCCTGCCATGATGCGCTGCAATCTGTGACATCGCCTAGGCTCTCTACCGTGTTAAAATTAGATTATTATCTGTGCAATTTGGTGTCTGGGATGAATTGGTCATTAAACTACAGTGTGGTGTGACGCTCTGAGATAATGTTGCTCTTTCACAGCCCAGTCTTCCGTTCCATTTACATGGGCATGATGTGACTTCCATTGACTTGAGCATGATGCGGCCCACTGCATTCGGCGACGTCACCGACTACAGCCACCACAATGGCTGCACTACTGCACATGGGTTCTGGATACTGCCAGAGCCAAGATGTCATTATTGGCTAAAAACAATGTCAAAATCAAGGGACATAATCAATGGGTATTTCCCGGATAGGCCAGTGTTCACCGATTTTCCATTCTTGCTTTAACAGACTCTGTAGGCTTCATTGCTTCTTTTACCAAACCCAATTCGTCATTTACGGTCCATTCAATCAAAATATGGCCAAAAATTGGAAAATTGCAACCATTGCATTTCACCTGCTGTGTTGTCGGACCTGCCTTGAAAACTACACTAAACTAAAACATGTTGGACATGACCAACATGAAGATCCACGAAAGGAGACCGTGTCGAAAATAAGTTTTCCATTTTCCCCCAGTGCATCATAATGCGTGTGTGATTGTCCATCTTCATCTCCATTCCAAAATGGCACAAATATTTGACACCTACAATTCCACAGATTGGCTCCTGTGCATAAAGTATTTGTGCATAAAACTTTATTCTACGGGGTTAGTATTCATTACCAAACCACACAAATCGGCCACTTGTTATCACGGTCTCTTAAAAGTCATTTAGTCAATCTACCCGAAGTTTTCACTGAAGAGCAAGGTTTCATGAAATCGCTCCCAGGTCCCCCTTGAACAGGAATGCCATTGGCTGGGTGGTGCCTTGTTGGTTCGTTGCGATATGACAAATATTGTTGAAAGCGACGTTAAAACTCGGCAAAATCACTCACTCGCCAGGTATCCCACAAGAATACTTTAAAACGCAGCCTCTACTCTCAACTAATGCTCCTTGGAAGGTAGAGCACAAATTAAACCCCAAAAGTTTCTTGTCCTGCCAAATGTGTAGTTTGGATGTGAAAGTATCATTCATTGAGAAATCTATGAAGATTTCTGGTGAAGTATGCTGTGAAATACAGCACAATATGCAGAAGGATTCATTACATTGTATTCTACATTCTCCAGGCCAATTTCCACAGCATGGCATTTATGTGCAATTAGGGCACTTCCGCAGCATGTGGGGTATAAAAGTTTGTAAAATCAGTAACGTTGGAAGATGTAGAGAATAATGTAGCTGTAAAACAATTGTCGAAATAGGGGTTTGTTGCAGTCACATTCTGGCAGGGTCAACATGGCAGAAATACGATTGCAGATGAGCCCCGATTCTGTTTCGGTTTGTATTAGTTAAATTTCAGACCTGTTAAACTTATGTGAATATGCTAGTAAATTCAATCTTCACCATCTGGAGGATGGCCATCATTTATTTTACCACCCGCTGCAGGTTGTGCAATTGTCCACACTGAAAATGGTGAATCACCAAAATTTGGTCACTGGTTTTGTTTCGAGTTTTACTCACTTTGGAAAAATTTTAGAAAATCTCATGACATCCTGTTGTGAGTGACCATTAAGAGGGTGTAGCTGGAAAAATGACAATTTATGACTTGGGTCAGTCAAGGGGGGAAAAATGAAATCCCATTGATTCTTGCAAGCGGAATTACAGGGATCTCTGGATTTGTGTAAAATCTGACAAAAACGCAAGCCTTTTATTTTTTTGTGGCATTGAGCAGGTTTCATAGACTACTCAAAAAGCCTTTAAAACTACATTTTATAATTCAAGGTCTTGAACAGAAAATTGTGCTTAAGACCTTGAAATGACTGGATTGGGAATTTCTGACCATTGTTAATTCAGTTTCAAGTTGTAGCTCAAAGTTGTACTGTCCTTCGCCATCGTATGGCAAAATTGAAAATTGGAGGCTTTAAGGTGTCTGAACCGTGGTTAAAGCAAGTCACAAATAGTTAAAAGAAATCGCTGAGGGAACGTATAAATAAAAAAACAAACGTTGCCTAATACCAAAGAAAGTCCCCAAAATATTTTGTACATCTCTTAATTCAAACCCTAAAAATAATGGCATTTCTCTCAAGACTCGCGCTTTGATCGTTATCGGATAAATGTGCAAGTAGATATTCATATTTGTATTTGGTCTTGTGTATATGTTTTGTGTTGTCTTGACTAATTGTTTTTCTTTCTCTCCTTTCTTTCCATAATATGCCAACAAAAAAAATTACAGAAAATCGAAAAAAAAAAAAAAAATGAAATTATTTTCAGTCAAACCGGTTTTGCTTTGGTTTGCTTTTACTGCATCTAATATTCCCTCAAAGCTTGCGAGAAAAATGGAAACGATAACCTTTCAGAAAATAATCCGGAATGAGAAATCCTGTTTCTGGCACCACACATCGGCACATTGGCGTCCTGCACTTTGGCCTTTTTCCAGTTTTCGGAATGTGTTGGCGAAATCCCAACATTTAGGTTGCCGTAGCAATCCTGTGACGTGTGTGTGTCACAGTAGTAAGGAGACTGCTGGCATTGTGTGTCTTACGGATGTCACAGATAACGGACCAGAGACTTGGAGGAACACATATATACAGGTAATCATGGTTCTGACGTGATCAATATCAGTAAACTCAGATCACAGAATATTATTTCTGAATTCAGCCCTATATAAATCCCATGCAAATTTGAAACGACATTTGTTAGCCGATTAGGTGGCTAGCTTGTTGAAATCAGCCACAGTAATTACACACGGTAGCACGTGGACTAATATATAAACATTATCGGGAAACCGTATCCAAATATGGCATTTCCAGATCGTGTGATTGGTAAACCATGAAGATCAAAGAGTTCACTCTCACCTAAAAAGTCTGGCTTTGTTAGAGGGTATAAAATATAAAAAGATTGTGCCGCGCGAAGATGGTAATCTCCATGAAGTAAACGTCAATCATTGTCTGAGAGAAAAGTCAGAAATTGTCGTGATTGGCTTATTATGCAATCTCGCAGAACATCGGCGAACATTTTGCACGAAGTTTTCATAGCGTTATGTCTAGATGGTATTCCCCTGATTTACCATCTTGGTTTACCAAAATTGTCACCTGATCTGATATTCTGGTTCTTGTATATTTTAAACCAGATCACAAGGTTTATTCATCCCAGGCCTAGCTAAATTCTCAACTACTGCACCTCGATTGCTTGTCCATTCACCTGTTTCTGTAACTTTTGTGAGCTGGGCGATATTTTCAGTTTCTGATCATGAATAGACCTGAAACCTGATAACGTTTTATCCCACTAATATCCCATGATGCAATGTACATCCATGATAATTGAGTGAAAGGCAGGGATCGTAATTCAATTGAATTAGCCCTTTAATTCGGTGCGGCAGGTCACATACAGGACTTCACGCATTACGGCATCTGTACTGTGCATTGGCAAATTATATAGGCATCGTTAGATTTTAGGATAATTGACACCTGCCATGTAGATGAGTGGATGCACTCTTGATCACATGATTGCAAAAGGAATAAACGTAATTAGGGTTTCGGTCTATTGGCATCAAACTTTGGGTATGCTACCGGTACCTTGGTCAAAGAGGAACCTTGTTCAGTTTGAGGTCAAAAAGTCCAGTCTGTGGTCCTCTACGAGAGATGGTCGAGAAATGACTTTGGGGTCCTCCATCCAGAAATAACCTGAAATCGTCTCAAAATTCCAAGCTTTATAGGTCGCCTACGTAGGTCAGCTCGGGGCTTGCTGGTAACAGTCCCCTAATGCACATTCATGCCAAAAATCATGGTACTAATGTCAACGGTTCTCCTTTTTTTACGACGACGAAAGGATTCGGATGGACTCACTGACGACTGGATAATTTGCAAATGAGAGCCTACTTCGTAGGAATATCGATGGTCAATGAAAAATAGTCCTTGCATGGAATTTGGTCGAAGAGTGCAAGGATTGTTCATGCACATGGAATTGAGCAAATACAGAAATAGGTGAATGGACAAGAAAGTGAGGTGCCTCATTGAGAAGTTAGCTAGGCCTGAATCCTATGAATAAACTTGCATTTCTGGAGATGCAAAGAGTAATTGTACCCAATTGGACAGTCGCTCAGTGTGAACGTGTTGGTCTAATCCAAACAAAACAAAAGTAATCTCTCTAGGGCTACTTGTGTTTAGACCGGCATACTTTATGGATGTCCCCTCCGAATGAATAACTGGTGAGTAGACCAGTTGATATTCATATCCTGTAAGCTGGAGTGCGTATAGATGTAGTGGAGAGAAGCATGTGGGTATTGCTATATTACTTCTGAGTAACCAAGGATAGTACAATGGGTCATTTAAAACCAGTGGCAAGGTACAAAGCAGATAAATCTAAAGAATTAGAACAGAACGGTAGATGCAGATGATGGAGAAGGACCTTCCAATAAACCTAGATCCTGTTGACATTTTATCCCTGTTTCGATCGTGTGATGAATTGTGCATAAATTAACTACATGACTGGTGATCAATTATCCGGAAATCTGACATTGCTGTTCCTATCATTTGCAAATTGTCCGGTAGTCGGTGAGTCAGCAAGTCCATCCGAACCGTCGGCAAAATAAGAACCATTGACATTTAGAACCTTGATTTTTGGCATGAACATGCATTAGGGGACTTGCCAGCAAGTTCTGAGCTGACCGAATTCTGATGAAAATTTGATTTATAATTATTTTTTATTATTTATTGATCTCTCAGCGAGTGCACTGTCATGCCGATCAGGAACCCTTGGTTGTATGTTTCATTGTGACTTTTGAAGGTTCCCTGATACCAGGAAGCCTGGTCCAATCGAGATTAGGACCATCTGAGAATGGTTATTGTTGGATGGAATCCCCCAATTCCCATATATTCTGGGAGCTTACATGATGCTACATTATTCAACCTATGCACCACCCTCGGGACGATTTTTCCACCCTTTGGGCAGACCTACTTAGGTGACCTATAAACCTCGAAATTGGCAAAAACATGTCTTATGCCAAGTACACACTTAAATCCTATCAAGCCCTACTTCGTAGGTCCTGAGACGTTAGTCTCACTGCCATGTTGTAATATGACCTAATTTAATTGTCAACACACAGTACAAGTGTGGCAAGATGTGGAGTCCTGTATATAACCCGGCACACTAAATTAAAACACTAACAACTTGCCCTCCGGCTGTGCCAGTCCAGGGATTCCAGGTTGCGAATTAATTTAATGTCTTGTTACTTGAGGAGGTGGCAGGATAATTGATGTGTAGTATTTGTTTATTGGACTTCATTCGCTACAGACACAGATTTACCAGTTAGTGATGATAACAATGGCATTGTAATAGTAAGTTACAATACAGTGTGATCAGTACATCAGTTTAACTATCAAATATTAGTGTTGTAAATGCAGAAGATAACAAAGATTCACTAAAACGGACTTCAAGCTGAAACAGTAATTAACGTAGGTATTAAAATGAAGTAATTAATACATCTATACATGTATAGGCAATTACAAGTTTAAGTTTTGAAAGCCTTGAGAGATATAAATATATATGCAATATATATGTTCGTTAAAATGATCTTGTTAATCATAAACAGAAGTCTGGATTTCGGGGGGGTAAAACAACACATGTCTTGGTGGTGCATAACAAAATATGTTTACAACAAGGAATGTACAGTTAACTGCGATATTTGCGATTTACACAATGTAAAAATAGAAGATCTTTGCTCCAGTGGAGTTACCATGCAAACAGTGGATAATAAGCTTGTGCCTTCGCTGGTATATTAGCGACTGAAACAGTTTGATCACCTGCATTAACTGAACACGGACATAATCTCCCCAGTTAGGCCACGGGTGCTTGAACACTGACGGTAGTCCGATGTATCAATTCAGGTTCTAAGTGGGAACGTAGAAATTGGCTTCATAAAATGAAGATGGGAGTTCGCTGGCTACTGAGCTTCACCGCTATTAATGGCAGTCAGTTTTACTCTGTGCGATACAGTTGAAGCCTTGTCTATTGGCTGCAGAGAATATACTATAGCATTGACCTATTATTTCAAGGTCGTCTTGCACTGTTTATTATGATATAACATTAAGAAATATAGCTAGGCTTTCCAAATTATTACTATGTATACACACAGGCCCTCAAAACAAGTGTTTTGGGAGGTGTGGACGGTGGTATTACGGTGAAGTGGGGTCTCTAAATATAACCCCATGGTTTATATAAAAATACACCAAGGTGTGAAACGCACTTTGAGTGAAACGAGAAATAAACAGTTTACCTCCAAGTTTACAAATAGGCACTTTATGAGAAAAAATAGCCCAATGAGCTCCAAAATCACTATCAGTTATGGTCTACACTTGGCAATCATGCATTGTAAAAGATGTACATTGTACTTTCAGAACTTTCACAAGGTTAACCTAGTTCATTAACAAAAATGTTATCTAGTATGGTTGACTAGTTCTCTCATAAATACATAGGAAGCTGGGCCAGGTTAGTTTTTGCCAAGGCCTTAATTGATGGGGAAAAAATTGCGCTGAGGTTCTGGTAGAGCATGACCAAATTCTTAGCTCTTAATATACTCTTTTATAAAGTTCATTATCGAGTCAAATAATTTGATCTTGGAAATACAGATCAAGGTCCATCCTCAACGATTTTCTGGTCTATTCTTACTTAATTGCAAATGTGACCTGAAATAAAAGATCTTAAGATTTAACATGTACAGTTTGACAATAGCTCCAGGTCGGTGATATTCAATAGACTTCAGATCCAGCCATATGTGGTATAAATCTGGACAATGTAGATCTAATCCTTCACGAAATATCTTACCAAAAAAAATCTGATTTGGATAACATACTTCAAGGTCCGTCATCTTCAGTACACCATTGCCAGATGTATACATAGCATTAATTTGGAAAGCCTAGATATATTTCTTCAAGTTATACCATAATAAACATTTTATGACCTTGAAAAAATAAGTTCAGGTCCGTCAACTGGGATAGGCTTCTAGTCGATCACCAGTTGTATATGTGATATGAATTTGGAGACCCTAGCTTTAATCCTTCAAAAAATATAGCAAACACTAGAATTTTACCTTGATAAAATAGGTTATGGTTAATCATTGTCAGTAGGCTTCTGACCCTTCACCAAATGCATATGTGGTATGAATTTACAATGTCCATGTCCACAAGTAAGATGAACAGATAGACGGACAATGCTGACGATGACAATTGGGTACTGTATTAAATGGATGCTTGTGAGGGTTAGCCTGGTACTACTGTTTCGTATGATTCATTGACAGGGTCCTTGGTGGCCAATCATGCCCTTTGTGATATCCTCGAACAGTCCTACCCATTCTGTCCTCGACATTGTTCGTGATGGTCCATCCTCCTCTGGTATTGTCCATGATATCCAATCCTGTCTATTCCGAATGACTACTGGATGATCCTGTCATGTTGTTGTAACTTGCTGAAATTGTAGTTTAAGGGCCACTTCTCATGGATTTCGCTTTCCGTCAACATAATTCTTTTTTTTGGATTTCGTTGTACATTTCTTTGTTCAGTGGATATTGTAAGTGCTAGGTTTTCAACTAAAAAGATAATGAAGAGAGATACGAGGATCGAGTGGAGGATATTGTCCAAAAAAACAACAATTTTTCAGTCTATTTGTGTCGAGGTTATTGTGGTAATTGATTTGCATGATTATTTGTCTCTTTACCCCTTCTGTACGAACAAAGTCCTCCATTAAAAAACTGCTAGAGCTGCAGGGGTTTTCCAGAAATCTGTGCCTGTAACAGTGCTTGGAAGGAGTATCAGGGTACAGGATGGCAGGCTGCGTCCCAATTTGCGTGAAAGTCCAAGAATTTGTTGTTAAGATACTGTGTGGTTTGATGGTCATATGGGGGGTAATACATCTGTTTTAGGATTGGTATTCATGTGTCTGGTCATCTTTTTTCCAGGATAATGGTCAATTTGGGTCGTCGTCTCTGTCTTCATGCCGATCCTGCCATGCTCTTGATCATTTTTTTTTTATGCATATTCTTATTTAATCATGAGCTGGGTATTGTTTTTGATGACCAAATCTGTCTTTAGTATTGTCCTTCAGGCTTGATGACCAATCTTCCCATTTGCATTGTTCTTGATGACCAATTCTGCCCTTATTAGCCAGTCTTGCCTATTGGGTAATCATTCCCTGAGGTTTTGTTCTTATCAATACTGTTCTTCTAATCAATACTGTTCTGTTGGTCATATCAACCATTGATAATTCAATTATGGCTCCTTATCAAATTCTCGCATCACACTTGATGACCCACGGATGAATTGTGATTAATTTTGAGGTATACCTCAAATTCACATCTTCTTACACAAGTAGCCATGATATATCAGACCATCGGCTCTGTTAGGTAGAATTTATTTGAAAATGTGGTTATTGATTGGCTGTCCTTTGTATCTGCCCCGCCCCCACTGCCATATTAGGAGGAATGATGCCACTACTGAGAGAATGCATTGGGTATGTTCTGATTGACTAGTCCCTTGTGTGTAGATGGCATTTATGCCTGATTTGAATGCTTTCAGTGATCTGACCTATCGACGCTAATTCTTAATGTGAACTGAGAACTCAACTTGTGTAAAATCCATATTCATGAAAAAGTCTAGGTCACTGCAGCCCGGACATAGGAAATAGTTGAAAATAGTGATGTCCAGGTTATGAACTCCTATGCAGGGATGCAGAATGTGAACGAATTTCGGGTATGCCGTGGGAAAGAAGGAACCTGTTCATTTTGAGGTGTCTGTGCATCTGTCTGCCAGTCTTTTACCTTCAGTTCTTCATGTGATATCAGCACTTGTAGCTTATTAATTGTGACTGAACTTCGGGTAAAGTGATACACCAAACTTCAAGGAAAAATGTTTCATTTTGAGTTGAGGTCAAGGCCAGGGTTATCAAAGTCTCGAACAAGAAGCCATCATTGTGCTGAAAGATTGAGCTGTGCACAAGCTGTTCTTTCAAGCCAAGCGAAAAGAATCCGAATATATGGTGCTATTAAAAGTATTTTGATTGAAGTAATGATTTATAGTCCCATCAAGTTCTGAGCCTCGTGGGGCTTCTGGGGATCAACCTGGGAGGTTGTTGTGCACACCGCAGGTCATGGTAAGAATAGGCCTCGGCTCCTCAAAAAGCTTGTCATAAGAGGCGACTGAGGCACACGTGGGGTTCCTGGGTGTGAAAAGAAATAGGACCCCACCTGTGAGGTTCCCGGGTGTGAAAAGGAATAGGACCCAACGTCGTGATGTGACTGAAATATAGTTGAAAGGGACGTTAAATCATATTCACTCAAGTTCTGAAAGCTTGTGATAATACAGAAACCAGAGATATTAGTTTATGTAGAATCCTGTCATCAGTTTTGATCGACACATATGTCATGGTGCTGTTGCATACTTGGTGCATCTTTTTTCTTTCTTTCTCATTCAGGTAAGTCCAAGGTAAGTGGGCCCTTATACTTGATTGCGCGATCTGACGGAGACGATGGACCATCTGGCTGACCAGTTGAATTTGATGGCATGGGCTGGATCGCGGTTGTCTAATGCTGTCCCTGAGCTATTGGACCCAGATCTTGCCTATTGGCACACCTGTGACATGACTTGGATTGGAAGAAAATACTTGATGTTTGTCCTTGGAAGAAACTTTTATCCAGTGTAGTCCTTGGTTAGACAGTGGATTGAACTAATTGTCTTGCACCAGATTCACATAGATTTATCTTCAGATATATCCATTGTCATAATGTCACGTAAAATTGTCATAATGTCCCATAAAATGTCTGAACCAAAAAATAACTTGTGGGAATTGGCAATTCAGCCAGCAGTTCAACAAAGAAAAGAAAGAAAAGCTAAAACTAGAGCCAATAGTCGGTGTTCGCAAGACCCGCAAGGCATAAGAGACTTCATGGCTTAAACATAATTTATTCCAATAATAAAATGAAATGGGATTGTTGCGGCTTCGCCTATATCAACACCTCTCCTCACAGAAAGTTACATTACAATGAATTTCATGATATGGATTCTGGCAGCAAATTACTGTTCAATCTATATCTTTCTAAACTGTATAGGTATCGTGTTCAGAAACTTGTGCATATAAAAAAAATGTATGCTCGATTATCTCTTTTGGACATGTAAAGCTTTCCCCTAGCTTACTAATGATGTCCTCATTAAACCCCTGAAAAGACTGAGAGGAATGATTTATTACACCTTGAACAAGTGGAAAGCTGAGAACAGTTGATAATAGTTGGACAGGGGAAAAATAAGGAAAATGTCTTTAGTTCAGGCATGTAGATTGTGATCAAACTTAGGGTGCACCTCAATCTTGTCACAAAGAAGCCTACTAAACTCAAAAGCTCAAGGTCATTGTGGACCAAATACCTGGAAATCATTGCCAATCAGTTTCCATGAGTTGATGAAAAAAACGACGACAGGGTACCAAACTAGAGGCCTACAGAAATAAGTTCCATGTCGCTAGCTCATAAATAGGGAAATTTGAAGTTGTGAGCAAGGCAATGTCCTAATTGTGAAGGCTAATTGTTGCACCTCAAATATGCAGGGATATGTTGAAACGATGATGGCTCTTATTATATCGACTTTTAACCTCCTGAAAATATGCCATCTATTCAATGGGATATATTGAAACGATGATAGCTCTTATTTTACCGATTTCTAACCTCCTGAAAATAAGCCCTCTATTCTACTGCAAGGATGACACTGGGAAATGCGAAATACGGCCAGGTCGAGATGCGTAGAGCTATCGACTCTAACGTTTTGACGCATTTTCGATTACAGTGAAGTGTGTATCCCTCATTTACCAACATCTTGTTTGATTCTCCTATCGGACAGTGTTCATTTAGAATATTGGAAGTGTGGTACAGACACAAAAAGAGAACAAGAACGGTTAATATCCTGTTAGTATCAATGCATTCCGCTGATGTACTTGTAATAAAGTATGAGCATGTACCGTTTCTGTGGCCTTTGTCTTGTTTTGTTTCTTGAAGATTGTTCCTTGTTTTCATTCTTTGAAGATTGTTTTGCCTAGCCGACACTTTTCCTAACCGAGAGGTATTATTTCAATCTCTAACATGGTCTCGGCAGATAATACGTTATAATAATATATGGCGATATTCTGTGATATTCTTCATTTGAGAATTCATCCTAGATTTGGATTATGTAATATTTACTTGTCAAAATGAGGTCCATGCTAATTTTTTTTTCAATAGACCGGCCCCGGTCTTGTGTTTATGGCATGTCTGTGATGAAAATTCTTAAAATAGTCAAATACATTCCCCCTCCAAAAGTTTTTGAATAATTCCTAATGTGTTTTTATCTTTCTTAATTGACAAATAGTTGCAAAAAATTATTGCTGATATTCCTGGACTCTACTATTTCCTCTTGGGGCATTTGTTGTGATCCCGAATGATTTTATACAATAAAGTATTTGGATAATCGATTTCTTGCCCCCACCGTTCGGGTGGAAAATGAAAATGTTATTCTTCCATCTGTGTCCATACAAAAGGTGTGAAAGCAATATCTCGTTAAAGGTGAAATGCAAAGGTTTTCATATTTTCCTTCTCGCATTATTCATAGGCCATTTAATGATGGAAATATCAGCCTAACTCCTTCATTTGATTTTATTCGTCTCCTGGTAGCTTTTAAAAAGTGCTTTGAAGTTGGTATCTCAAGCTCATCCGATTTCAGAAATGAAATCCGCATTGCTTATCTGCCCTTGTTTGATGCTGGTTTGTGACATCACATCAGACCACCTGGTCGGTCCTCAATACTTGAAACGTCCAGTCTCGGGGGGTGGCTGGTCTGACCGAATTCAGAATCCGAATTCAGATGGGCTAGGGGTACCAACTTTCAAAAAGAAAGCCGACAAGATAATTCAAATTAATCCAAGTGAAGTAGATATACTCCGTAAAGTGTTGGAGTATTCACATCGTCGTCATCTGATAGTGACAAGATATCCAGGAAAAACCAAGCCGATTCCTTTGTGAGTCCACCCCCGCTACCCGGTCATTCCCTCCCCTCCATCTCTTCCACTGTCGGGTGTCGTGCCAACGGCTTTGCTGAACGTAAATAATTAATTGATGACGTCGCCTACTCCTGTCAGCCAATAAAGTGATTCTCTTTGCTTTTGATCAAAGGTCACAGGGGTCCGGCGCTGAGGTCATAATGCCAGTGTGCGTCAATCGGGATCTCGGCCAAACAAGCGCCATAAGACCACTCCATAATTAGCTGTTAACTGAATGCCAACGCGTCTCCGGAGTTCGCACCTGGATGTATAACTTTTGTCCGAATGAAAATGAATATGTTAAGGGAACCATGCATATGTGGTAACGCCATCATAGGCTTCATCAATCGGATTGATGCCGATACTCGATAGTGAAATGCTGCAAACCTGAAACTTGACTAACAGGCTGCGACCATACTTGACTGGGATACAGTCCTGATCTGTTCTAGAGATTTGTGATGGTGATACAATCATGTGGGTCACTTATGGAATTTTTGCATCAATAATCGAAAGCCCTTATTCACAAGACACTAATATCACAAACATCTACACAGGCATATCAAGGTAGTAGTTTATGCAAGGAAAATTGACAACTGTTTCGAATGATGCTGAAATTAAAGACCCAATGTTCGTTTCATATCAAATCTGGTTGAACTTTCATATTCATCGTATACTAAAATCTTCAAACAGCCTCATCATTACTGTTGACAGTTGTCTCGCATACCATGGTTAGAAAAGATTTCCTCCTGACAATACCGGTCCGACACATTTTATTGAATTGAACAGAATAGTCGCCAGATTAGAATTCTTCGTGGCTTTTGTGGTTAAATCTTCTACAGTTTCTTTGTCTCTTCCATCCACTGCCTGTACCCTATTTAATACCACACTGAAGCGCGGTGGTAAAGTAACCGGAGTTTATCTACGTTGAAATTAGCATTTTATAATAGCACAGGAGTAAAGTGTATAGGGTATAAACGTTTAGCTCTTCAGACATAGGTTTGAACAAAATATCTGGTGGGCCATACCCTGCCACCCTCAACGTTGGCTTGGAGTAAGGATAAGATCGGTTTCATAAAACGAGCTATAATTACCCTCAATCTTCTGATCTTCGAAGGTTATAACCTATGGGTAGCAACTACACCTCTTTAGGAAACATTGATGGAATCTTCTACCTCAAATGGTACCAACTGAATAGGAAGTATGTATTGAAAATAGACTAAGTCCGTTAAAAACTGATTTTCCGTTTTATGACGTCATCAAGGGATTTTGTTAATTTGTTTACTGGTTTCGATAAACAAGGACCTAAATGTAGTGTGTGGAAAATTTCGGCCCTCTAGCAACAAGAATGATAAAAATATCCAAGGAACCATAACCCACCCTCCATATTTGGGTTCAGAATGGGGGCGGGGTAGGGTTCCTAACCTCTACCTAGAAATACCTCTTCAATGAACATAAATCGAATCTGCCATGCCAAAAAAGTGATACCAGCAGAATTTGGAAAAATCATTTTGAAAATGGACAAAAGAGACTGGCTCACTGGGTTATTACGTCACTAAATGGTTATGTGACCTGTTTGCTTGCTTCAATAGAGGGGCATCTATGTTCAAAGTGTGCAAAGTTTTAGATACCCCACCCCTCCGGTTTGGATTTAGAACAGGGAAAGGGGTAGGGTTGAAAAGACGTGGTATACTACACTTAAGCTACCGACCTGCAACGGTTATCACATATGGATCACATCAACAAACATATATACCTCTTCAAAAAAACATTACTAGAATTTTCCACCTCCGGTGGTACCGGTTTCAACTCTGGCCCATGAACTAAATGTGTTGATCTGCAACTAAGTGCCATCTTAGGAGAGTCTAGACCTCTGGCTCACTCGTGACTGACTGACCGACCTATTTGTCCCCAGACGTCCGAAGGGCTAGAGGCGTCCGTCTGACCAAGTTTCCGGACAATAACTTGCGAAAAACTGAATATGTTCTTTACAATTTTTGTATGTGCGTGCCTTGCCTTAAGATATCGCTTGGGATCGTTTTTCATGCCGATCTTTTTGAAAACCTGAATGGGTTCTTCCCAAGTTTGATGGGTAGCTTGCCTCGAGATCTTGGGATTTTCATGCCGATCCACCTTTAGGCAGTCGTGCCACCTGGGGGCCAAGTTAATGTTCATTTCCGGACAAATTTGGTAATTGTGGGTACTTTGCCACAGGATCTCGCTTGCTTGTGAGCAAAATATATAATGGACATTAAATGATCGAAAGACTTGATCTTGAGCACAATGCTGCCGTATGTGGTCTAGTTCACTCTCGACTGGCCATTACTGTTGAACACTCGCGGAACTCACAATTTGAATAGCATTGTGAACACGATACCAGATCACTACTGTCCAGTAAAAAAATTGAACAGTAGTAGATCCTCCTAAAACAAATTCATCTACCCTTTGAGCTATATATTTTGAAAAATGGGGAAAAAGCATCTAGGCTTGGTGATTGTGCTAACGCTCATCTTAATGCAGCAATGCTGTAAAATACAAGAGCACTTGTTAGTCCGAGATTCCTAATGCCCTTTAGCCAGACGACGGATAATTCCTGACACATTGTCCCAGAAATCACCCGTCGTCTGGCTGCCGAGTCCTAGGAATCCATAGGCACTAGTGGGACTCCTGCACTTTTTCCACTCTCCCTATTTGCCAGGCAATAGGGGTTCATATTTTACTCAAAATCTCCTATATTTGGACTTTTTCCCCTGAAAACTTTCACCAGTGCTCTGAAATGGGTCAAATTATCATGAGAAAACATTTCAGAAAAAATGTTTTGCATCGCGAAAACATTTAAATCTCTTTGTTGAACCAAGCAACAGAAAGGAGTCTCTTGAATCACCATCACTTAGTTTAACAAGCTAAACCATACGGACAATTAATTTTGTGATATTGACAACGTTGTCAATATCACAAAATGAAATGTCAGTAGGGTTTAGCTTGTTGAACTAACCACCACTATGAAAACTATACGTGTCCATTTTCAGCCAACGTTCAGCAACTACTTTATTAAAAGTACTTCTTCTGAAATCAACACCACGTGATGTCAGCCAATCGGCGTAACCAGCCATTTTCAATTCCTGTTCTGTCCTACTTTATACAAAATTACAGATCAGCAACACCTCTTGGATGATACGGAAGTTATTCGTGTATCTTTTGTAAGCGCAGACAATATATGTTTCAGAAGTAGTATGAAAAGCCTGTAATTTATCAGATTTCACGAGTCTGTCTTCCGCCTGGTAAAGACCGAACAGTATACGGTAGAGCATTGGATATCGCTCTGTGATAATGGACAGACATTATCTGAAATCCATCTTATGGATGTGGAAGTCTACGCAAATGCAGGAACTACCAAGTTTGGAGCTTACAATGTAGTAGTGACCTGTCTTTCACCCCTTTATTTCCTATATTTTGACAAATTTCCTCCTATATTTTCAGTGAGTCACTTGAAGGCTTGTATATTAGGTGTGCTTATAAAGCCAAAGGATTGACTTCGATCTTCAGGTGTGCAAAAGTTGTCGGAGGTCAAAAGATCATGACCTACATTTCCAGACCACAAGATAATACATTTGAACCTGATTTATTTTGAAGGAGAGTGGTTGGTTGGGACAGTCTGAACCTGATATATTGCGACGGACACCGTGTTTAAGTGCCACAATAATATTTGTGCAGCTCCGTGGAAATATTTTTTTGAGACAATTAGATAAATGGCTGCCCATTTCCAATATTGTGGGCAAAGATCATGGATTATCCTCTGTCCCAGGTCCATATCTCGGTAACTATGAAACGGGATATCAAACCATGAAAGGACTAGTTCAGCAGATTATGGTTCCATACACTGATGATGATATTGCAGAGAAGGTGTTCATACAGAGCCTGGTAAACATCAAGAAAGAGTTCATGGTATTTGGGAATTTTCGAGGTTTGGGTCCTATTCCTTTTCACACCCGGGAACCCCACGGGTGCCCCAGTTAGTCGCCTCTTTCGACAAGCTTTCTGAGAAATAAATGAAACTTCTCCGGTATTGACGGCTCTTGGTGTAAAGTAGCCAAGGACGCAGGGTGCTCTACTTCATGTAATGCAATTAAAATACTAACTGAAGTCATTCAATACCATTAATTATTTGGGTTAAACCCCATTATTTGCATACATGTTAATGGGGTATAATTCCCATTAGATTAAGAAAACAACAGTAAAATACATAATACCGAACATTAAAATTTCTCATTAAATTTTCAGTTGTAGTTGCAATGATCATTAAAATTCATGATGACCATTTAAAGTTTTCACCGCCCCCTTAATTTGAATTCCACCACAAAATTAATGGCCATTAATATATTGAATGTGCGCTATTTTATGTCTATATCTGGAACAGTTTTCCAACTTTTGGTAATTGGTTACTCAGGGGGGAGACTATGTCTCGTGTACCAAAATGAAGGTCACTGGCCTAAAAATCAGGAAATCATTGAACCGTGTTCGATTTATGTGACGTTTGCTATCCAAAGTTGGAATTATTTTGTGAGTGGGTGATCTAGGTAGAGACGATATGATGCGTACCAAGGTCACAAAGGTAACTGTGACCCCCAAATCAGGAAATCATTAAAAATCATTTTTTTTTTGTGACCGTAGATACGTTATGTTGTGCACCAAAATTAGGTAAAGGGCATTGTGAATCCAAAATCTGAAAACTTAAAAATCGCGATTTTTATACCTTGTAGATAGCACCCTACTGAATCGACAAGTGTGATTATAGGTGAATGCACCAGTCCATTTGTCATGCGACCATGAACTGTAGGTTGAATCACTTCACATTGAAGCCGCATAACAGCTGCAATGTTATAATGAGGCAACATATGATTATATATCAGATATGTCGACAGTCCATTGTAGCTACCATTTGTCTTGGCAACAGTCCATTTGGCGAATCATTAAATCAGACGATGTGCTCTCTGTGCATCATTCACAAGTGCATGTTGACCTACAATGGACTGTCGATCGGTCCGATGATGATACCATGGACTGTCGTAATATCAGACAGACGGAGAATATACTATTAATGGTTCATATTCCTCTTAAACACACACAAGTGGAAGGAATCGAGAGATGAAGGAGTCCGTGATACATGAGGCAGGTAGTAAGTTCCCACGTGTTCATTTTGTGCTCATTTCCTCACACTATAATTCGATGCTAATACCTACCATGGACTGTCTACCAACACCTAAAAACACCTCTCGCCGCAAAAATGTTTAAAATTTTTGTTAACTTGAAATAGTAATAACCCTACGTTTGGTGACAATATAGTACGATATCTCTCCTTCAAAATATGACTGGACACCAGTAACCATACCTGTCATCGATATGCTGAAAATCGTTCATTTTCGGCTGTGGTCACTGTCGTCTGGTCAGACACACGCCCACGCTTGATAACGAAAGCACTGAAAAACCTACCATTGACTGTAATTTGAGACGTGACCGGCGGTTTTCACCTATAATCATACTTGACGATTCAGTAGGGTGGATAGGGGGAGTGCCAAACGATGTGTCACTGTGACCCCACAATCAGGAAATCATTAAAATCACATTTTTTTTGTGTCGGTAGATATATTAGGGAGAGAATATCTCCCATACCAAACTTTAGGTCAAGGTCACTGACCTCAATTCGGGAAATGGTTAAAAATCGCGATTTAAGGGGAGACAAGTTGTACCGAAATTCAGGTCAAGGTCAAAGGTCGAGGTCCCTGTGATCCCAAATCCGGAAATGATGTAAAAAATGATGTTTTTTCGTGGGATGATATCTTGTGCGAGTGTATATTGAATCCAGTTTTTGCTCTTGTTCAAATTAATGTCTTTTTCATGACATTATGAATTTCCTCATTAATAAATTGCAACAAAAAGTAACGACCTTTTTAATGGGGTTTTCATGATTACTAGTAATGCTTTGTTCATAACATTTTAGTGGAGTTTTAATGCAGTAGTGGGAGCATGTGCGAACAATGATTCCCCGAATACAGCTGTAGGGCTTGACCAGAAAAAGTTCTTGTAGCATATAGCTTTGGGTGGGTCCGACCAGCTGACATTTTATTGTGAGAGTCCACCGAATGATACCGACTGTTGAGAGTCTATCTACTGGTACAGAGAGCTCACTTACTGATAGTCAATCTACGTCCCAGGGATATGGCAAGCCGTTTTGATATTTATTTTTTGATATCAAAAATAAATGTGCGCCGTTTTGGTATTTAATCGGATAATTGTTGACATAAAAAATACTATTTTTGATATCAAAAATTCTTTTTACGATATCAAAAATAAACTTTTACTTTTGATATCAAAAAAAAGAATTTTTGAATACTATTTTGGATATTAAAAAAAAGAATCAAAAATAAATGAATGAATACCAAAACGGCTTGCCATATATAGGGAAGCCTGAGTGAGGAAGAATCCACCTTTTGGATCGTATTGTGACAGCAGCTAGTAATACCCACGGTGCGGCGCTCAGGATAATGTGCAACAGACCTACATCCAAATGCGACCCTGCATCAGAAACACAGCCATGCCGATCCATGAACAGTATAGTCTACTGCCGCTTGAAATAAAAGACGACCCCACGAATCGGGCACGGCGGAAGCAATTGGTGATTGGGGGGGCCACTATCACAGCTCAAATAGGCGAGGGTCCAGGGGCCGCCCAGGCCCCGGAAGCTGCAGGGGTCTTAGATGACCGGGGACGCGTTCTAGCGTATTTCCGAGTAATAAAACAAGAAATCTTCACATGTGTAATCTCTGTATATTTTGCCTGTTTTATTGTTTCTCATTTTTTTAATATTCCCCAGCAAGAAAATGAGAATGTTTGGAAGTAAAAATAAATTAAATTTTAAATATATATCATTTCAATAAAAAGACTCATCAAGCTTTAATCATCTCAACAACACAGAAGTTTTCTACTTGTCATGCTTGTTGGAGAGCCGAGCAGGTCAACTTATGAGTGAATGAGCCATCTTCCATGATACAGTTCTGTATACTCGGTACTCCTATCTCCATACCAGGCCTTGTAGGCAGATTACGGCTGTACAGTTATTACTGGAACTGTCCGTTTAAAGTATCGCCCAATGAACGGAGGGGGTTTTGGGGCAATACGCTACCTTCGTGGAATCTCTGTTTAATTAGATTAAAGCTCAGTTTAAGGAAGCTTCTTGAAATTGGGGCATGCTAGGGATTGACATAAGGCATTCCAAACAGAAAGGAATGCTGTGCCGAGTTGGAACACCTAGGAACTCCATGGCATACTTTTTGGAACTGGCAGATAAAGCACGGCTATGCCATAACAAGAGGGGAATGGCATAAGCAATTCCAATTGGAACTCTAATCTATCCAGATCAGAACGCCACACTGGGCATGGTGTATCCGATTTGCCTAACCGGCATATGCCATTCCTATCAAGGACCTCATGTTCGTATTTCAAGAAGCTCCCTAAGTAGAGAAGAAGCTGAAGGACAAATTCTCTGAAGTCGAGAGGAAACAACATGAGGGCGTATCTTAAATTAAAAAAAATCTCGGATAGCTTATAAACATCTGACTTCAAAGCAACCAGATGGAGACATTGCCTGGCGCTTAATTCGTTCAAATATGGGCATGTTCGGAGAGATCATAAGCTCACAAATATTTCCTGTTGAAGTGACTGATATTCGTTGCGGTGTACAAGCTATCCGTCATGGCTCGGATTTAACAGACGAACCATGACTTAATTGAGATTATGGAATGAGCAAGGATGCCCCTCATGCTTATTGAAAAGTAAAATCTGCATTCAATGCAAATATAGGTTTTTCGCTTATCGTTTTTTATCGGTTTCTGCCTTTGTTTTTGTTTTTCTTGTTACTTTTTTGTCTTTTTTCATGGTCCCCCGCCCCCGCCCCCTGTTCCGCCGTGCCTGCAAATAGGTCTATCATGAAGACCAAACGTCACGTGGAAGAGGATATGGGACTACATCCCATCGAGGCCCAACAAAAAGCTATCAAGATGCGCAAACAGCTGTTCCAGGACAAGTTTCCATTACAGTATCATGGATTGCCCAACGACGAATAAGGATACGTCTAACTGACAAGAGCGAACATGAGGTTGACGCAACGCCAAATGGTGGCTGGTCCACCTCGACCCCAAAACGTCCACTAGATCTGCCTATGCACCACCGTCATACGCAGTCAGAACTTTTTAGCGAAAGTCAACAGACATCGTATTCTACAGCGTGAGGCAGAAAAAATAAGGTACCACACTCCATACCGTAAAGAAGAATATCCCTGAGTGAGTTTCTCATTGGACCTATAAGGCTGGACATAGAAGTTTTTGTCGGGGACCCTCCCTTTAGTACCTCAGGTATATCAGAGTATTCTCAACCTTTTCCTATTTATGTACGGACTCCAAACTGATACCACACCCGGCCCATTCGGGGTCCATCTCTACCCCAAAACGTCCATTCAAATGCCTTTTTCCACTGCACATGTGCCGATTCACGGCATTGTCACTACACACCCATCAAGTCGAACTCTCCCCCACGAGTGCTTCAATTTGACCATGATCCAATCGGACCACGGATCGTCCATCCCTACCACAAAACGTCCATTCACTGGAAGTGATAGTTAATAGCTCTGACCATCGTACTCTACAGAGACTAGCTTGATTTACCTGATGAGTTCATTTCCCCCTCTAAACATTTCCCTCTGGACACCCCCCTCCCTCCTCCTGCGGACATTTCCCACTGATTCTCCAAATTGTTTTTGTCAATATTTCAACTTTGTCACAAAAACATATAGAAAGGGGGAAATGTCCTGGGGGGGGGGGGGTCCGCGCACCTTAACTGATACGCATCAATAGATAGTTCTGTTGCCAGATATCAGTTAACTCAGAAACTCTAGATGCGATATGTGTAAGTAGTATATAAAAGACCGATTCTGTCGCATTTGTGAGGGGGCAGCGTCACGAGGCTATGGCGTGAGTCTGATGACGTCACGGACGAAGTCACATCCGGGCCAAAGTTCACGGACGTTCACTGGAGTTCACTGGACGTTTTGGGGCGGAGGTGAACGATCCGCGGTCCGAATGAGTTGTGTGAGGTGTCGGTTTGAAGCACTCGTGGAGGAGAGTCGGACTGGACTGATTTGTCATGGAAGTAGAGCTATGGCACAGACAGAATAGTGGAAAAGGGCATTTGAATGGACATTTTGTGAAAGAGATGGACCATCCGTAGTCCGAATGGGTCATGTGCGGTGTCCTATTGAAGCACTCATGGGGCGGAGTTCGACTGGACTGATGTATCTTGGAAATTTCGTCTATCTGCGAATGCGCAGACAGAATAATGGAGAAGGGGCATTTGAATGGACGTTTTGAGGTAGAGGTGGGCTATCTTTGGTTCGAATTAGCCGTGTAGGTTGTCATATCGAAGCATTCGTGGAGCAGCGTCCGCGTGGTGATTTTGTCCGGTTTCATCATTCTGCGCATGCACAGTCTTGCAGTTGTACAGAAAGAAGGCATTTGAGGTGGGAGTTTGGGCAATCGAGGGAGCATCTGTTGTCCAAATGACAGTGTGAAGTGTAGGCATGCAGACTAGGACTGGTATGGATTTATCCGGTTTCATCATTCTGTGCATGCGCAGTAGTAACGAAACCGGGCATTTTGGGCGTGAGCAATGACGTATTTGGGCAATCTAGGGACCATCCTTGGTCCAAATAGACCGTGTTGGGTATCATATTGAAGCTTTCGTGGGGTAGAGTCAGACTGGCATGGGTTGGATCTGAAGTAAACGTTATCGGTGACGTCATTAGAAGTAGGGAGAGTGCAGAGTAACCGCATTTTACAGATGCCATGTTTTCAGTTTAAGTATGGCGTGCAGGTTGTCATATTGAAGCCCTGGCCGTGCAGAGGACGCTTTGGGTGGATTGGATGGGCAGTGCCGTCATAATGCGCATGCGCAGACGAGGTGTAGTAGCGAAAGCGGGCACTTTGGGTTAGGCTGGGTCGTCTTTGGGTAAGATGGGGACCATTCTGGGTGCAAGTGGGCCATGAAGGGTATCGTCTTGAAGCTGTAGTGGAATACACTAGAACTTGAAAGATGCCCACATGAGTATGACGTTATCAGTATAGCGAAAGCGGTCAGTTTCGGAAGTGCGCATGGGTGTGTTTGGGTGATTGAGGGGCCATATCTGGTCCAAATGGGCCGTGCATGGTGGAGAGTGCTCGTGGGGTAGACTCAGACTGGAGTAGTGATTTTATCCGCTCACGTCATTCTGCGCATGTGCAGTCAGGAAGTAGTACAAAAACGACAGTTCAGGAGTGGAAGGGGTACTTGGGGGAGATAGGGGGCAGTCCTGGGTCCGAATATACATTGTGAGCTGTCATGTTGACGCCCTCGGATGTAGACGACGACTGGAGTAGGTTGGTCCGGAAGTGACGTCATTTGTGACGTCAGCAGTAGTAGAGAAAACACCGGTCGAGTTAGGAGCGCACTTGGGACTAAGCAGCTACCTACACCTCAATGCACTGACGCAGTGGACATGTCGATCCTGGAGTGCACCATGGAGTTGGGCACATGGTCGTCGTAGGGCAGGGATATTATACGTATGAGATACATGGGGTCATATTGAAGCCCCTATGGAACGTCGAGGGAGACAACTTTTGTCGACCACTGTTGAACTAGGAATAAAGAAGTTATACCCATACGCAATGGAATCGGTTTGGACCGGTTTGAAAGGATTTGAAATCCGTTTGATAGTGAATAATTTACCCACCGCGGTAACGCCTTCAATACCTGCCTTAACTCATCTAACGCTCGTCTTCACGCAGTGACGATCTAGCGTTTGGGAGTCGGACCCTATACATACCGACACATGGGTGTAGTCCGTGTCAAGCCCTCTTCTGATTGGCTAGTCCAATGAGAGAACAATAACAGCAAGGATTACAAGCTAATCATTTTATTACCCCCACCATCACGACACACCCAAGCTGAAGGAGCCGCTATGGATATGTCTACAATTCTCTTGTGCTCTTGCTTTGTCCAATCAGAACTCTCTCGTCCAATCTCTGATTGCTCCAATCAGAAGCCGCACTTCTTCGGCCATGTTCGCTCTTGTTCGTGTTCAATGTCCTTCTGTTCACTTCGGGGCACCTCCAAGCGTCTTCGGCAGTCCAGGGTTCAATTTGTGGAATTCTATGTAAAGCTTTTTTGGTGTAAAGTCATACAGTACCCTACTCATGGTGTGACTCTGAAGCCATGGTGCACATGAACACTCGGGAGTAGTAGGAAAAGTGCAGATGCGGGCAGATGCACACCCTTATACTCTAGCCCATACGGGTAACTAGTGGTATGTGGCCGTTGAAGACGCCTGTGGCGTGATACAAATTACGTCATCGGCAGTGGACAAATCGCAAATACGGTTGGATTAGGTATTGACATAGGAGGTTGCGGCTATCGGTACCCCTATACACTAGTCCACAGAGTAACAATTAGCTTGTGGATAGCCATAGGGTGTTCTGAGTAGGACATGCTGGGTCTCTCTACCCTGGTAGAGTTACTTCACCTGTAGGGGATAGGTCGTTGAATTTGTTATAGTGATCAGTAAAATAGTGTGTGTCATGTTTGTGATCGCGACATGTTTTGAAACGATTGTACATATGTACCACTATATAGGGATAATTTTGACCATGATAGCCAGCTTTGTCAGGATGGCCGAGTGGTCTAAGGCCCCAGTCTCAAGATTCATGATATTTCCTTCACCAGGTGTATGGTTATACTGGGCTGCGCATACGGGCTTGGGTTCGAATCCCACTCCTGACACACACTATTTTGCTGATCACTAACCAAATTCAACGCCCAGTACCCTACAGGGGAGGTGACTCTACCAGGGTAGACAGACCCGCCATGTCCTACCCAGAACACCCCATGGCATATCCACATGCCACTAGTTACTCTATGGACTAGTGTATAAGAGGGTAGGTAGCCGCTTAGTCCCACGTCGGTATCTAATCCAAAGGTATTTGCGAATTGTGCCCTGCCGATGACGTAATTTCTATCAATACTATTCTCTCCCTACACTACACAGACGTCTTCATCGGCCACATACCACTAGCTACCCCTATGGGCTGGTGTATGAAGTGTGTCTTTCATCCATCCGAGTGTGCATCTGCCCGTATATGCACTTTTACTACTACTTCCGAGTGCTCAGTTGCACTGATTCGAAATACAAGCGTCGAGTCCGGTCAAATCCTTTCAAACCGGTCTAAACCGATTCTGTTGTGTATGGGTATAACTTCTCTATTCCTAGGTCAACAGTGGTCGACAAAAACTGTCTCTCTTGAAGTTGCAGCATGAGCTTCCATGTGACCCCATACGTATAATATCCCTGCCCTACGACGACCATGTACCAAACTACATGGTGCAGTCCAGGCTCGACATGTCCAATGGGTTAGTGTATTAAGGAGAAGGTAGCCGCTTAGTCCCACGTGCGCTCCTACTTCGACCTGTGCTCTCTCTAATACTGCTGTCTTAAATAACATTATTTCCGGACTAACTACCCAAGTCGTCGTCTACATGCCAAAAGCTTCAATGTGACACCCCACATGGCATATTCGGACCCAGGATGGCCCCCTATCTCCGCCAAATACTCTGCGTCCACCGCTAAACTGTCGTCTTCCTACTAGTGCCGGACTGCACATGCGCAGAATGAAGCGAGCGGGCAGAATCAGTATTCCAGTCGGAGTCTACACCACGAGCTCTCCCCATCATGCACGGTCCATCGGGACCAGATATGGCCCCTCAATCACCCAAACACCCCTCGCGCACTTCCGAAACTGCCCGCTTTCGCTACTACTGATGATGTCATAGTCACATGGACATCCCTCAAGTCGTAGTGTACTCCACGAGAGATTTAAGACGAGACCCTTACACGGCCCACTTGGACCCAGGATGGTTCTTATCTCATCAAAAATTGCCCCAGCCTATCCCCAAAATGCCCGCTTTCGCTACTGCACCTTGTCTGCGCATGCGCATCTTGACGTCACTGCCCGTCCAATCCACCGAAATCGTCCTCTACACGTCGAAGGGTTCAATATGACACCCTGCATGCCATATTTGGGCCGAGAATACCCATATATCGCTGCCTGCGCATCTGTAAATGTGCTTTCTCCGGACAAACTCTACTACTAATGACATCACCGATGACGTCACTTCAGGCCCAAACCATGCCAGCCTGACTCTAACTCACGAAATCTTCAATATCATACCCAGCACGGTCTATTTGTACCAAGGATGGCCCCTAAATTGCCCAAACACTTCATTGCTCAAGTTCAAAATACCAGCTTCCGTTACTACTGGCTAAATGCGGATGCGAAGAATGATGAAATCGGATAAAATCCATACCATTCGTAGTCTACGTGCCGAGAGCTACAAGATGACACACCATACGGTCCATTTGGACCACGGATGGTCCCTCGATTGCCCCAACTCCCACCTCAAATGCGTTCTTTCTATACTACTGCAAGACAGTGCATGTGCAGAATGATGAAACCGGACAAAATCACCACTCCAGTCGGGCGCTGCTCCACGAGTGCTTCAATATGACAAGTACTACATGAATCATTCGGACCAAAGATAGCCTATTTCTACCTCAAAACGTCCATTCAAATGCGCTTTTCCCACTATTTTATGTTTGCGCATGCACAGATGGACGGCATTTCAACGACACACTAGTCCAGTCGGACTCTGCCCCACAGGCGCTTCAACAGGGCCCATCACGACCCATTCGGATCACGGATGGTCCATCTTTTCCACAAAACGTCCATTCAAATGCCCTTTCTCCATTATTCTCTGTCTGCGCATGCGGACTCTCCCTCACGAGAGCTTCAAACTGACACCTCACACTAACAATTTGGACCATGTGTGGTTCACCTCCGCCCCAAAAAGTCGACCCGAGATATTTCTGCCAGTGGACCACGCATGCGCATTCAGAACTTTTTCGAAATCAGTGCTTCAAACTGATACCTCACACAATCCATGTTCGGATCACGGATGGTCCTCCTCTGCCCCCCCCAAAAACCATTCGAATGCCTTTTTTCTGCTATTCTCCGACTGCGCATGCGCAGATGGACGCCCGAAGTCACGTGACCCGGACGTGACGCGATTGACCTTGATGACCTTTGACCCGGACGCCACCTTTGCCACGCGACAGATTCAGGGCGTCGCTGACGGCACTCCTTCACAAATGCGACAGAATATGCCTTTTATATACTACTGGTGTATATAAATAGGGAGACGGGGGCGTGGCAACTCAGAGGGGTCCGAGCTATGATATAATTTCAACAACAACAATGAATCAACACAAAGTAAATTGAGGGTCAGCAATCAGCCGATCGTGAAAACATCTTTAATTTACTTAAATTCTATTGGTGGTTTTGGGCTTTGGCGGCCGTTTCACATGTTTTACCCGTTTTTCCCAGTAAGTTATCTCCATTTCCTATGTCAAGAGATAGGGATTTCCTTGAAAAGTCTTCTAGTCTTGAATTTTGCGCGACAACGTTCATCCAATTTGATAAAGTTTGATAGACATATTGTGATTAACTTCAAAACAGTTAGAATATAAGAAAAATTTAAACACTATGATTTATATGACTTTTTATGGATGTACTTCAAAACCAGGGTTATTCCAGGGCTATGTTTTCTCATCCTCGCGAGCCAGTGTATCGATCGAAACCCTCTGCGAGGATTTAGGATTTACTTGGACTTGTGAAGATGTGTTTTCTGGGTTATCAAATGGAGCACATGGATCAGTCCATTTACAGTGTCTACAGCTAAAAAATGCACACGAACCTATATTTTCTTTATTATGAAGGCAACACCACGCCTTATTCAAAAAGTTAATTACCGGTACTTTGATTTACCACCAGTGGACATCCTTAAAGAATTCGGCATGTGAAAATTCGGCAAATCGCCATGTTATAGATCTGGCTCCATACGGATGGAAATGAAAGTCCTCTACTCCCTGCCTTAAAATAACACGAATAACTTCTCAGCGGTCCAGGACGAAGAAGAAAACAAAATAAGCAGGGCTGGAAATGGAGACAAATAATTTCATCATTTGATCAGCCATTATCATTGAGAGCTTTTAATTTGATCAACAAAACCTATTTGGCCATAACAGGCTGTACCATTTTGATCAATTAGTATCCATATTTAATCAGCAAAATTGCTGATCAATGACCCTTATTCACGTTATTAAATATTTTCATCTCCGATAGAGAAAAAGATGCGAAAAAAAAGAGTAGGCCCGTATATAGTATTTTAGTTTTCATCATTTAATCAGTAAATACAATATGATTTCAACCATTGAGAAGAACTATTCAAAGCGATTAAAAACACAAAAATGCAAAAACAAAAATTTCTGTGACCCCGACGTGATTCGAACACGCAACCTTCTGATCTGGAGTCAGACGCGCTACCGTTGCGCCACGGAGTCAACGCTGACGGGAAGGGTGAAACAACTGTATTTATTTGGAATAATATCATCTGCTTCCCATGGTTTTGGTTCCCACATTGCTTTATTGTATACGTAACAGTATTATCAGTTTTACAGACTGCTGGACGCGTAACAACAATTATTATATATTCAATCAATACATTTTATACAGTTTACGAAAATGGAGCTCAGGAGTTTTGCGAAACTGTGGCGAGTACTTTGCTGAAGGCTAGCTTTATGTGGCGGCCATTGGATGCGTGTGATTTTCGTTTCTGAAATTTTGCATTCGTTCCTTTAAAAATAAGAATGGAGACGTTGTTAGAACAACAACGGCGTTATCACGAGGAACGAGAGCGTTTGATGGATTCAATGGTAAAAGAGACGCTTCACCCAAAGAAAACTGTGAGTACCGGCGGTTGCAGTTTTACCGTACAACAACAACAACAACAACAATGCAACAACAAGTCTACAACAATAACAACTAGGCCTACCACGGCACCACAACAACTACAACACCAAGCTAACCCCAGAAGGGTGGAGTCAGACGTATTTCACACCCCCCCCCCCCAGCGATCTTATATTTCCCCCAGGACATTAAACCCTCTCCCCTCACTAATGAGGTCATTCTAGCTCAGGAATGGCTGTAGTCTCGAATGGCTGTGACCCGGTGTAATCGACTACAGCGGCTAGGGTACTCCTATACACAATACATCCCATGCATGGAACTTCGTATGACATTGTCCAATATCCGAACTGCACACAAAATGAAATGGCAGCGAATAGTAATAAACTATACCTCATGTTCCTCTACATTGGTCCTTCTCGCCGCCTGCCAACTCTCAACACTTAATAATTCCTCGTTCTTGAGATATCATCTTTTAATCACGCCTTGACCGATTTTTCAGACATATTTTGAATCTCGGCAAAACAAAGATAGCGATGCGCGCATGTCATCGAACTCGCCCGAAAAATCACGCATGCGCCCCACGGCTTATGTTCAATGACACCGCCATCTCCGGCAAAGTCCGTGCAAAGGCAATTTACATGACTGGCGGTTGAATGGCCGTCAGCTGTTATCCAAATCCCCAAGAATCTTGAACAATTGATGATAACTTAAGGATGAGGGAATACCGAGAGTTCTAACTTGGAGGGAATTGACAAAAGACTACAAGGAGAATAACGAGGTACATTTTATTATCACCTTAGCTACTGTGTTCTTGTATGTGCAGCCATTAAATCTCCGAAACGCAGACGTTTCGGAACTCAAAACTTTGTGGTATGAAATGTAAAGGGGAGTAACTACAGCCGTGTAGGGAAGAACAGCCATGCCCACCTACACTGCGAAGGTTTTACAGCTACTAAAGTAATTCATATAAAGTGCTTGTGACTAACTGGGATATATATCCCACTTGGGCACTTGAGACCTTAAATCCAAGTTTAGATATTGAAATATATCCTAATTGAGATATTTTGACCAATTGACCAAAGGGCTATATCAATTTTAGTTTTTGCAAATTTATGCAGTTATTTATTTGTGCAAACCACAGAGGGTATGGATCAGTTCACTCCATATTTGTCTTTACTGACTTGGTCATTTTTCTGCAAATTATAATCATACCGGTACACAGACAAATTAAACGTTTGAATCAATCACTTTGATATTTTCAGAATGATAAATCTCTTTAATTTAAATATTTGGTCTCTTTATTACTCAAATAAAGACTACATGTGAAGGCATGCTTTTATGTTGTGAATATCAGTAAATTTCAGGGATGTAGATGCAGGGACTAGTTTACAAATTGAATTCAAATGTTTCACACATCACACATTCTGCTAGCATGGCAGTGTCAGAAATGATAGGCAGAGGACTGTTTCTAGGTGTGTGCATGCTAGCAGTGTGTGTCATTGTTTTGCCATAAAATTAATTTAGTTAGCTACCTACTAAAGTTATATCCCTGTAATTTGCACAAGGCCAGTAGATAAAACAATGTCACAATATGCAGTCTGAATTTGTAAGTGAATGGTCTCTAAACATGTATATTTAAGACAGTTTTCATTTGCAAGATTTAGACGATGAAATTAAAATGTGTAGTCTGTCTGTTTAACAATAATAATTTGCTCAAACATGACCAAAATTGAAGGCCAGATATGTGATAAACTGATCCATGCCCTCCAGGGTTTGAACAGATGTCTGGATTACTGCATATTGTGAAAACTAACATTGATACAGCCCTATCCCTCGATTGGGGTATAGCACTATACCTCAAATGAGGTACTGTACGTAACCCCATCTTAGGCATCTTCACATTTTCAAAGTAAATACTACACTAACGTTCCGTCATTTACCTTGACTTAACGAATAGAGTAAACTGTTCAGACCAGGAAATGCACGTGATGTCATATAGCCAATCAAGATAGGAGCTTGCCAACACCGAGCAGCTAGGATTTTCTTTGATGTCTGCTCGTGTGATCTCCAAATGTGGCAAGTGGAGTGTGTATTGATGTTAATTTCCTTCGAATAGCCAATCAAATTTGAATTTTAAAGAGGTCATACACTGTACTTCTCCTAATATGGACCACGGAATATTTATAGCGCTATGACATCACCAGACCTGTATTCTGATCAGATAATGTGTTACGTTCAGCCAAGGCAACACGTGTAGTATTAGACTTGGTTAAGCGAAGATGCATCTTTAGGAAAAGTACCCCATTTGAGGTATTCAACCTAACCTGTTGAAGATCATTCACAAGAGGTATTAACACGTTGATTGCCAACTACGTATATATAGTCCTAGTGGGGTACGGAAGTGTTCCCCCCTGGAAAAGTTCCCCCAGGAAATATCCCCCCCTGGTAAACTTCCCCCCTGGTAAACTCCCCGGGCCCCCCCTAGGATTTTCCCCCCTTGGAAGACATCCCCTCTACCTTTCAGATTTCTCAATGTTAGGTAAAAACCGCAGAACAAAATATATAAAAAAATATATACATGGTTTATTTGAGTGCTGCAATATTACCTTGGTAATGTCATGTTACAGTAAGTACATTTATCAGGTGCAAATTTACAACATTTTTTCACATATTTTTAGTTAACTGTTGTAAAATACTTTTAAAAACTGGTGTAAAAACTGGTGTAAGATGACGGAGGATTTCTTTTAGTGTATCATCTATTATGTTTCATTAAATGAATATGTGCATGTATATAAGCTTACTGATTGTAGTGCTCTAGATGTATTTACTGTAACATGACATTACCAAGATAATATTGCATGACTGAAATAAACCATATTTATATTTCTTATATATTTTGTTCTGTGGCTTTTACCAACACTGAGAAATCTGAAAGGTAGGGGGAATTTTTTCGAAGGGGGAAAAAATCCTAGGGGGGGAGCCTTGTTTCAATGCTTCCCTTGCACACAACACATCATTTGCTCCGGAAATATTTAGCCCAGAGAACAAGTGTGTATAAAGTTTGATGCATGGGAAATCTCAGTCCTCTTCCACAGCTATCTACTGTGCATATCGTATGTCAGAACAACTTGTACATGCCCCCTTGCTTTATCCAGGTCTGATTTCTCTTTTCAGAATAGAGATCAGATCAATTCGGACCACAGACAGAAACAGTTATTGGATGTAAGTCAACATAATGTTTTCATAAATATTTATTTCAGACTCAAGGTCCATGCATGAAATGGGGAGGAGGATGCTCAGAATTCTGATTGCAAGAATCCTAGGTTGTTTAATTTCATTTCTGCTGGTTCTACAAATAGTAGGACAATTTTTATCGAGCCTGTAGCTTTAGCTGCGGAAAGCTCGATATAGGTGTCACAATGATGTCCGTCTGTCTATCTGTCTATCCGTCTATCTGCAGGACCAAGTAAATGTTAAAGTTTGATCCTAAGGCCTGCCCAACCGCCGAACCCTCATATTTCAGATGCTTGCATCAGGCTACACATACTGAACCCATCCACTACCCTGGGGGAGCATGTCCCCACCCCTGGGACCCCAGGACCAAGTAAATGTTAAAGTTTTGGACTTAGAAAATAAACCTGTCCACAGCATCTCGGCCTCAACTATGTCTCCTGAACTAAGACCATCCCGACCCCCCGAACTGTCATCTATTCCAAATGCTTACATCTGGTTACACTTTTTGAACCCATCCACTACCCTCGGAGAGCATGTCCCCACCCCTGGGGCACCGAGCCCCACCCTCTATCTCTTAAACTAAGCTTCGCCCGACCC
The DNA here is from genome assembly GCA_036873755.1 of Hanleya hanleyi. NCBI lineage: Eukaryota > Metazoa > Mollusca > Polyplacophora > Lepidopleurida > Hanleyidae > Hanleya > Hanleya hanleyi. The sequence goes on along the minus strand of JAVTVY010031922.1, from coordinate 82,779 downwards.
CATACCCATATATAGTCTGGGAGCTTAGATCATGCTACACTTATTCAACTTATCCACTACCCTCGGGGAGCATGTCCCCACCCCTGGGGCACCGAGCCCCACCCTCTATCTCTTAAACTAAGCTTCGCCCGACCCCATACCCTGATATAGTCTGGGAGCTTAGATCATGCTACACTTATTCAACCTATCCACTACCCTCGGGGAGCATGTCCCCACCCCTGGGGCACCGAGCCCTACCCTCTATCTCTTAAACTAAGCTTCGCCCGACCCCATACTCTTGTATATTCGGAGAGCTTAGATCATGCTACACTTATTCAACCCATCCACTACCCCAGGGAGCATATCCCCACCCCTGGGGTACTGAACCCCACCCTATATCTCTTAAACTAAGTTTCGCCTGACCCCATACCATCATGTATTCAAGGAGCTTACATCATCATACACTTATTCAACCCATCCGCCATCTACACTTATTCAACCCATCCACTACCCCCGAGAGCATGTCCTCACCCCCGGGGGCATAGAGCCACACCCTCTATCTCTCATATATACCCTCATATATTCTGGGAGCTTACATCATTCTACACTTTTATTCAATGCATTGCCCGACCCTATACCCTCATATTTCAATTTCAAATTTTATATCTCTTATATGTGAAACTAAACTACTATTAGGTATGAGATGCAGTGTACATTGTATATACACACACACAACAAATGACCTACAATATATACTTTATAGTAATTACTAATACATGTAGTTTGGTGACATTATTTTGTTTCAGAAGTACAATATTAAATAACCCGGCGGGGGAATCCCGCAGTAGTGAACCTCTATCAGTTTTGAATTTTGTGTCGCCTTAAATGAAGGACAAAATTTCCTTCAATTTTGCTATCAAATCATTCTATTCCACATCATATGATTTAGCTTTTGGCTTTTACATGAACCATATTTGTGTCCACACATTTAACTTAATATATTAATTAAAACTGAGTTTGTGGTGTCCCAGTTTTACCAGTGCACATTATTATGTAGCATTACACATGTATGATTGAAAACATTTGTCATTATATTCTTGTATTTGCATACAAATGTGAGGGTTCACTTACAAGGCTGGTGTCCCATTCCATACTGTAAATGATACCTCTACTCCAACTATTACATTGTTAATAGCTCTGTCAGAAAAGGGATTATATAATTCATGTATCATGACACAAAGTTACACCAAGAAGTTCCGTGGTCCAAATTGCAGGGTCAATTGTTCCTAACTATACATGTACATATACGTAATGAGCTGTATATGCTTACTTTGAAAAAGAAATGTAATCTTTATTTCAAGTTTTATAATATAGTTCCTTTCAATCCAACGTCAACATCACTGATATAGAAACCACATTTTTATGTATTGTCATTTCAAATATGTGCATTGCCAATGATGTGCAACCTCAAATGACGTGCCACCCTAAAGGGCTCGATCTTTTTGCGAAGCTGCATGTATTCATATTTACCATATTTCTACCAACTATCACTGGTCAAAAACATTCCTCCATTTTGTGGCATAGTTTAAACGAAATTAAACAACCTAAAAATGTATACGTGAAGCTCCGTGCAGGTCATGCATCAGTAAGTAATTCAGTATTGCTCCATATTTATGTCGGAAAACCCAGATTTATTACATATATTGTATCGTACAATAGTTAACCCTATCTGACCTGGGCGATTTGGGCTGGGGGGGGGGGGAGATAAAGTAAATGGGGTAAAGTGAACGCCCCCAAATAGCTTTTGCCCACTTTTCCTCGCAGAAAAGCAGAAATTTTAAGAGAAAATGACGAAAACATCACTTTTCTGGTACCCCACATGGTTGCCATTTTGAATTTACCCATGATCCTCTGCTTGGGGGTTATACAAATACAGGTAGGTTCGAAATGACCCCAATATGATAAAAAAAAACTTGAAATCACAGAGTGTCCGGTGGTAGAGTTTCAAGGAGAGCCCAAAACTTTACTTAAATTTATTTTATCAAAATATTTATTCTGGTTGCTGAGATATTGCACGTTTCGGGTGTGGTATTAATTTGGTATGCAAATGAGCTTTCACCAGGTGAACTATAGATAATTAGATAGATTATTTTGAATTCCATTAACATTGTCACTGTGTTTATAGGTTATTGGATGTCACTTTTAACCACTTGGCTACCAATAGTTTCAGAAATATGGTTACCATAAATACCGGTAACCAAGCATTTTATTCCAGGAACATAAATAGTTGAAGTGATTTCTTTTATGAATATGAACCGCATTCATCTTTGTATCTGCATATTCAGTGATTAAGATTTCATAACCCATGTAATTTCCAAATATAGGCCCTTACTTACTCAGAATCACAGTCCAGGTCATGGCAAGAATCAGAGGCCGCTTGTCGTAAGAGTCGACTAACTGGGGCACCCGGGTGTGGAAAGGAATAGGACCCTGCCCGTGTGGTTTCCGGGTGTGTAAAGAAATAGGAACCAAATGTCGTGATATGACTAAAATAGTGTTGAAAGCGACGTTAAATCATATTCACTCACTCACTCAGAATCACAAGTAGTCTTTGTTCTGCTGACCCCAAACCACTTGGGTTCCTCTTTAATTGTGCATATACATGCCGTAGTTTAGACATTTTAGATATTAACTATTAGCCAAGTGGATTCACCTGTAAAGTTTGCTCTGACGATTCTACGAAGACATCAATAGAAGTTAGAACTACAGGGACCGCGGAGCAGGGAAGTCTTGGGGAGGGGGGGTGCTTCAGCCTTCTCACTTTTTGAGACAGCAATGTTATAAGTCTTATCCGAGATGGCACCAGTGTAGCATTTAACATGACCGATATAGAGTTTAGCTCCCCCCCCCCCCCACATTTAAATGTGTTCCGATGTGCCCGAACTACATATTATGTTATCTTGTAACATTTGATTCAGAAATCCCAGAGGGTTTTATTAAATATATGTATGATAATGGCCAGTTGGCAGATTCTTTTTGTCTTGTCTAAATATTAGTTTGAAACATTTGAAGTAATCGAACTTTTGAGTTTTGTGGCTGTGGTTTTGTATTGTGGATGTAAGTTACTAACAGCCTGATTTTCTTGTCTTCAGAGACACGTCGAGTGTTGTACACAGCTCCGTGACCTGTATGAAGACAAGGATGGGTGAGTAAATGCGTTGAGTATGTACACAGCATGAGCTACGTTTAACGTTGTGCCCAAATTACAGAGCAAAAAAAAAAAAAAAAAAATTGTTCATGCATTGATTTACCAATGTTCATTTAGGTTCTTGGATATTCCTCAGCAATTAAGTCTCATATTTGAATCAAGCCTACCTATTTTGTCAAAATTCAGGGTGTTTTAATATTTTCACATATTTGGGTGAATTTCTCTGCCTTAAAAAAAATTGCAGTGCCGAATATAGAGGATGTGCTCAAATTAAGGTAATTTAAAGCCCTGATGTAACATGTATGCTGTAGTAGTACATGAATATTGAATGTGCTGAACTCTGTTTGGTGTGATGTTAATCAAATTATAGAATGACTTCAAAGGTCATCTGAGCTCATGTTGGTTGAAGCTGAGTTTCTATACCATAATTAAGCTTCTATAACCAGACAAGGTTGAATAACTCTCACCTATAATTTCTGAGACCTATTGAGTATGATGGAAACTATAGAATTATCTTCAACTGTGTCTGGGTAGAAAGAAAGATTTTTGTCTCTGATAAATATTTAATTCTGTTATATTTTCTCATTTTCAGACAAAGGAGAGAAGAAGTGGCTGCCTTGTCTGGTCCAAATGAATTCTCAGAGTTCTACACCAGACTGAAATCCATCAAGGACTTTCACAGAAGACATCCAAATGAAGTAAACACGGGTTGACACCGGTCATATTGTTGTCATGAATATTATATACACATGATACATTCAGATGTAGTAAATGTGACTGGATATACATTTTATCCTATACATGTAGATTATTTCAGTATGAGTGGTCGTTTAATTCCTGGTCGGAGGAGATTGGAAGAGAGCAAGCTCCATTGTGTTCAGCAACGCTCATTTAATCAAACCCATAGGAAACTATGCTCATATAGCAGGTTGTGTCATTACATCCCTTACTCATTTCCCGCTGAATCAAACTCTCTGATATTCACCTGTTGACCGATAGAGGTGATTTGTTTTATCCAATTGTTTTGCTGTAATGCTTGGTTCATGTGTGCTTCCTCGTATTGAGGCTGATTGGTTGATAGCTGGACATGTGATACTTTAGACAAATATAGGAACTTATAAATTCGCAGTCTAGGTTTGAAATCGGCTAAACGTTTTCTGCATTTCACGAGGTCGCCAGCCTGGGGCCACTGGTGATTGAACACCGCTGCCCTCCACTAAGTTAGACAAAATCGGTTACCATTGTTCCTCGGTAATCGTGTGTTCAAAGCGCCCACTAGTGGGCAATAGGTGGATATTTGGCGGTATGAATCGGCAAGGGAACAAGTAGAGTAAGGGACGTGGTGACACGAGGTGGTATAATGAGCATAGTTTGCTGTGGGTTTGATCAAATGAGTGCAATATAAAAAATCAGACAAATAGCACACTTGCGCTCTTCCAATTTCCTCACACCGAGAATTAATGTGTTTGAACTGTGTCAATGTCTGGTGCATTTAGTATCCAAGGATGAAGCTTCTTCAGCCTATGTCAGATGTTTGAAGGCCTCTAATAGTTTGTAAGATGTTGGACCCATGGGAATGTTTGTACTCAATGCTGCCTTCTCCTACTCTATTGTAGATCAGTGTGCCTATGTCTGTGGAGTTTGAAGAGCTGTCCAAACTGAGAGAGAATCCACCTGAAGAACTTCAAAGTAAATTCAATTTTTCTTTCCTCCATGAAAGTTTCACTTTATATATTACTGATAGTTAGTGTGTTTTGCATTCAATAAATAGAAGTTGTATTGGTGAGAAGAACCTTGCACCATACACCACATGATAGTACCCTGCACATGGTATTGAAAATGAATTTGTTTGGCTAGCTGGCAAACACTTTGTATACCTTCGTGCAACATGTGTAAGATTGGGGATTAATTTTGAGGTTGTGTATTCTTGAACTGCTGGGATTCGCCAGTCACAACTGATGCCAGGTGGTTATGTGTACCAAGAGATAAATGGCGCATGCCCATGTTGTTTTTCTGGACGTCATAAAGGCGGCAACATAATGTGACGACATTATAATTGTTCGTTTTATGATGCCATGTCATAACCTGTTGGAGCACTGGTGCCGCCTAGTGTGGCTTGCCAGCCCCATTGGGCTGCCTGGAGACTGTTAAAGGGAGGTAACTGAATTACTAGAATTTTATTCAGAATGAATCCAAGTCTGTGTCAGCTGTCTTGTAATTTGACATTCCGTTTTATGTCATTATGTCAGATTTGCTGGTCTGACCAGTCTATTATTGTACAATGATCACCAGATATGACAGACTTCACAGACGAGGAAGGCTATGGTCGTTACCTCGACCTACATCTCTGTTATGAGAAATTCATCAACCTTAAAGGCATTGATGTGAGTAGTACAATTGATCTTTCCACAACTAACCATCAATCTCCTGGATTACATCATTCTTCACCTTCATAGTTCATATTAATGTACCGTAATCCCTCTAATAATTCAATCACCCTAAAAATTCAATCACCCTCAGTGTTTCAATCACCCTCAGTGTTGTGGACAAAATTCAATCACTCACTCTAATGAATTTGAGCACCCTATAAAATCATTAAAATAACGAAGAAATAATGGATTATCTGCATGATTTTGGACCATTTTGTCAACTTCCTGTTCTAATAAATTTGATCACCCCCTGAATTTCTGGTGAGAAATTGCACTTCCTGTGATTGAATTGTTAGAAGAATGACCTTATATAACACAATGTATATGCAATGTATATCTTGTCTATGAGCTACCATAGTTGTTCACAATTTTCAGTCTCATGTCGACTATGTCATGCACTTCAATAATTCTTTCTTCATAAAATTTGTCTGATGTTATACGAAATGGGCCGCTGGAACTGAGAGTCTCTAGAGGACACTATATGCAGACAGATTTCTCAGAAACAAGCAATACTAGATAAGTAGATCCACATGAACCAGTTGAGCATTGTATTGCAGTTTTATAAGCCCAAATAGCGGTTTTATATTAGACAATGTTGTTTCTTGCTTTATAGTGAATTTTTCACATGCAATATCTCCAGTTCAGTATACCTTTTACATAGGGCAAGTAAGAACCCTATTCATTTTAAGGTTACAAGGAAAACCAGGAAGTAGTAGAAACTGTGATATTATCTCTAGTTGAGGATTCAGAATGTGACCAAAATTCAGACCTAAACTGGTATCGGGTCCTGACTGGAAGTGGGGATTGGACATAAGATATCAACAGGTGACCATATAATTGGAGGTTATTGGCATATTGTTCCACTCGATATTATCATGTTTATTGGGACCTAAACACAGGTTGGTGATTTGCAGTAGGAGGGAACCTGGTGGTAACCTGAAATCTTCAGTTCTGGGATACGGAGTATTTGCATGCTGTGTGAGCATATTTTTTTATTTTTATGGTTTTGTGACTAGATTTATCTAACTTTATTCTTGGATTTGCAGAAAGTGGATTATATCACATACCTGGCCACCTTTGATCAGCTGTTTGATGTACCCAAGGATAGAAAAACTACAGGTTATAGAGAGTAAGTAATGGAACATTATCAGCACCTCTGACAGATTATATAGATCTATTATAGGGTCAACTGTATCCACTGTGCCCCAAAGGGATTTGAGGGACTGCGGTATGGATTATTCATCCATTCACTTTATTGCTTCTCTGTTAATTCGTTTGTCCATCTGTGTGTCCGAATTTTACTTTCCAGGCTGTAAAATTTGAAAGATTCTTTTCATGTGCCAATCATTAGAAGAGATCCTATATTTGTTTGTTTGTCTGTCCATCTGTTAACTTTTGTAAGTTGTCCATTATCTCCAACTTTACTCCAGGTCATGGAGGAACCATTTTCATTTTGAGGTCAGAAGGTCAAGGTCACTGTGGCTGTAAATGATTGGAAACTGTTATGCTCATGCTTAAATTACAGTTCAAAGATCTTAAATTACAGTTCAAAGATCTTAAATTACAGTTCAAAGATCTGGATTATGATGACGAACAAGAAGGTTACTTATTTTAACCCCTTGGCCAAGTTTGACGAACGGGTATTGTCTGCATTGTTCGCCCGTCTGTCCAACCTGGTTTGCTAACACTGTATCTCTGGAAAGATTATTGTCAGGCTTTCCAAATTCTTATAACTCAAGCAATTGGCAATATGCATGAAGCCTATTGAAGATGACTCACCTTAACCTATTTTTTCAAGGTCAAATTCTAGTATTGGTTATATCATTTGAAGGATTACATTTAGGCTCTCCAAATTCATACCACATACGCAACTGGTCAAATTTGACTTATCTCGACTTATGTTTTTTATCAAAGTCAAATTCTAGTTATTGCAATATCTCAAGGGATCAGGACTTGGATCTCCAAATTCACATTACAGTACTGACAGTACAGGGGGTATATTGAAGGCCATAAGGCTCTTGTTCAAATTTGGTATGTGGATAACTTGCCTCAAGATGTCACTGACTTGACTTGCATCATTGCAAATACATGGTAGTGAACCAGATCTGCTTATAGAAGAAAAAAAAAAACTAATTGGGATACTTGTCCCCTAGCAGATAGTGAAAAAAATGCTAGACTGCTTATATCATTTGTCAGGTTTAAATTATTCACTTTCTAAAGCTACGATGATGTAGAATTGATGAACATTTTGACATGCCCGGGTAACAAATATATATATGATTTGTAGATACTTGTTGACGTTATTGGAATACCTGGAGAGTTATTTGAACCGAGTCAAACCGTTACTGGACATAGCTGAGGTAAGGCTTGGAATTATTATATCAGTCCAAAATTGGTACATTTTTTACTCAAATTCAATGATTTCAGTTTTGGGCAATTTATTTGAATTGACTATGTTTTCTAATTTGTAACTGTTTACAAGTGAAGGTTGTTTCATCGCCAAACAAAATTAGCCTTAGGGTATATGCTTCCGAGAATGACTGTCCAGGAGCATCAAACATACAGCACACATGCATTGACCTATTTTCCAGGGTCACCAGGTCAAACGTGTCATTGTATAAATAACCAACCTATGGTGTAGGTAGCTTATTGAATGATCAGGTTCTATCCATTATTTATAGACTCGTAATAATCATTGAGTGATTGAGTTATTAATAAACTCCTAGCAGAATGGTGGCTGTTCACATTTTTCTGACATTTAACCCCAAAAGTCTGCTTGGGGTGGTCAGGCCTCGAAAATTGGTTCATTGACGTAACCGAAAAATCGGTTACGGTAAATTTGGCTTGCGTAACCTATTGTTCGGTTACGATGTTAATTTTTACGTAACCAATTGGTTTCGCAAAACGGTTACGTAATTACAACAGTGTACCGTCAACGAGTGAAAAAAAAGACTGTCCCACAGCACGTGGGCAGCGACTGAACAGACAAATGAGTTAACATACGGGAATGGGATTGCACACGTAAATCGCTTCCATTCATGGTTGGCTATTGTGACTCTGGCTGTATAATTCATTCGCCATTTCCTTGTGATTCCATTAAAATCCTGATTGAAAAGAGAAGTTGAACACGCCGCCTGCAAATTTAGAGATGGCGGAAGTGACGAGTGTTAACCGCAAGCTCCGCGCTCCGAGATAATTCCTCCACGAGGAGCTCTGCATGCCACCTCTGCTGCTAGCTCTGTGAAGAGCGCCCCACGGAGCAACAACCTTGGAGCGAGGAGGCTTGCAGGTAACCCTTCCAACGCGTTCAAGTTTGATAAAGCTGTTTCCTGGCCGCTAATTGGTTTATTACATTATAGTATGCCGGCCCTGAACCCAGGATAGACAAAAAATTCAATACAGACGACCGAGTTTGCGACTTAGTTTCGCATTTAAAACATGCTGAAAGACACACGTCATGTGGTTAAAGTTTGCACAGTGGACAGACAGAGAAGAGGTTGGGACTTTTGTTACCAGAACATATGTCCAAGAAGTGCATTCACGTAACCGATTTTTCGTTCTGGCCATTTCAGATTTGCGTAACCGACACGCGAACGATCGTTTCGTTCGCGCCAAATTTCGAGGCCTGGGTGGTGTTCGAAGTCGAGATGGGCATTCTAGTGTTAAAGGCTATGTAATGTAACAATGCTTAGTAAAGATTGTGACGCTCTTGGGACGGGGGAGTTGGTTGGGAAAGGGAGATGGGGAGTATTGACTTCATGTGAGTTATAATTTCAGAACATAATGTGCTATTGGCATGATGAGATGAGACAATTTAGAAGATAGAGGGAGGAAGGGGAGGGGTATGCTTCCTGGGTTGTTGACCACATAATAAAATGTTAGTTTTGAGAATACATGTACATGGGTAATGTGGTGAGGCAATACTTAGCCTGATGCTCGGCCTGTTAAAAGTGAGAGCTGAGTTTTATAAGTTTTCGAGCAGCTGTTTAGTGATACAATTGTAATACGTTTACCAGGAGATGGACAGTGTTCATAAGGAGTATGAAAGACAGTGGACGGAGGGCACATTCCCGGGATGGCCTGTAAGTATTTTCCTTTCCAATTCTTTTGCCCATGATTATCACTTGACTTTCAATCCTTGCATGGCAGAGCGATTGATTGCCTGCACTCTGACATGCCCATACAGATCCAATGGCGGACAGATATTGGATTTTTCACTGGTGGTATTGAGATACGCTCTGAAATAAAAATATGGCTACATTCTATAGTTAACATTCAAAAATAAAACAAGTCAATGTGGTTCAATGGCGTACATAATTTATGGAAAAAGCCTGTGAAGATTGTTATACAGAGTCCAGTTTCCGTTTTTACCAGTAATTTTCATCCTGAACAAAATTATTTATATTGGTCGCCCTTAGTATATAAACCACATATCACCACTGAACCTATTGTACATTACCACTTGCCTTTAGCAGAGTGATAACGCGCCAAGAGACAGTTTTGGGAAGTGATTGACCAGGAGAGTGAGAGTTTGCTCACAGCATTTGAGGAGACTGATTTGCAACTCGCCTAAGATTTGTTCCTGCCAAGGACTGGATATTCCGAGAAATGTGTCCAACTGTGGACTATTGATGGACACTTGAAATGTGTACCGAGTAATAAACTACAAAGTAAAACCTGTTTTCTTGTAAATGCTGTATTTGGATTTGGTAAGATATTCTAAAGAAAATCATGTGTGAAAATTTGTCAGTAACTTGTCGATGGAGCTCTTTGCCCCCCTTCCCACTTCAGAAAATAATACTCTTCTGACCCAATGTTCAGCAAGGAAAATATATTTGAGACTTTGATGTTGAAAGGGCTGTTACTGTTTAATTCGAAGATGATGTTTTGTTGTTTTTGTAGAAAGAAACCAGTGGGGCTCTGACCAGATCTGGGGCTCACTTGGACCTGTCCGCTTTCTCATCTTGGGAGGTATGTGAAACATCCTTACAAGTTCCCTTGAAAAGGGCACCAAATATGTATAACTTCTTTAATTATAGAGCAGTACCTCTCTCCATCAACAATTACCTGTCCAGTCCATATCTCAGTTACCATTTGATGAACAACTTTGAAACTTACATGGGAAATGCTTAGTCTGTTGCAGAGATGTATGGCATACTTTTTTTGACCAAGCTGACCTGCTAATACTGGTCACATTTTTGACCCTTCAACTATGTCCATCAACATACATGCAATAATTTAAAATTCTCGTCTCAACCATATTTCATTTACTATTTCGTGAACAACTTTGGAACTTTAATGGTATGTGTCACATGGTACCAGTACATACTTGCTTCCTTGTAAGAGTGCACTGTTAGGATTTATATCCAATCTGATGAATTTTCTCCCCATTATCGCCCCCTTTCCTCAGTATTAATACAGGTTATGTTTTGAATTCTTACATTAGCATCTCTGTGAACCCTGATTCAAAATCCTTATCTTTCATTCAACCGTGGTGAGTCCTCTCCACAATTCAGCGTATTGCTACCAAATCCCCCAAACTTGCCCATTGTTTATGAGTACAGAGATAATGTTCTGCAATGTGTGTTTTAATACACATGGGTTAACGATTGTAGGAATTGGCCTCCCTTGGATTGGATCGTCTCAAGTCTGCCTTGATGGCTTTGGGTCTCAAATGTGGAGGGTATGTTGTTCTATTTAGTATCGTATTCTTGATAGTTTGTTACAACATCCGTATTAAAGATAATGCCTTCATTGATTCTCACTATCAACCTGCTATGACAACGGTTTCTAATAATTTGATCCCTTCCAAGAGTTTGATTGGCCATCACTGCGTATAAAGGCCATTTCCACAGCATGCGTCATGACATGCGTATGATATGTACGCGGTATTGACCCATTTCCACTGCAAACGACTCAACAAAGGGCTGCAGCGAAAAAGGCATTGAAATAGCCCTGGTTCGAAGTTTGTCACATGTCAGATATGTGGTTCTGATGTAGCCGTGACATGACATGTGCTTTGAGTACTGCACCATTGAATAACAAGAGGGTTATTTTTTAAATGTGGCTGTCGCTATCGAAATGTGTGCTGCGGAAATGAGCCTTTTGACTGTATTGTGATACCATGATCTCCCTGTTATCCATTGGTAGGACCCTAGAAGAGCGTGCCCAGCGTCTGTTTGGTACCAAGGGTAAAAGTATGGAGGACCTTGATCCATCCCTGTTCACCAAATCTAAACCAGGAAAGGCTGGTAAAGGCAGGTTAGTTCATCCTCACTCCGTGCTCTCCTCCACGGGATGGGCAGCTTCTAAATGCCAACTAGTATGTTCATGTTGAGTCTGAGAGAGTGATAAATTATTACTCATTTGTATTTTAAAATATCAGCACATCAGCTATTGTTATCTATTGATCTGATGTATGTTTTGATGAATAAATTTCAATTCAATACGAAAAAAAAGTTGATGCCTGTTCTGATTCAAAATTTAAAACTAGAATTTATAAGGCAGAATTTACAATATTGAACGCGTATTCCAATGATTGTATGTTGTTCAAATGCAAACAGAGGTTTGTGTGAGTGTATATTCAAGCCCATAAGGCTCTTGTCATGTTTATTTGGCCATCAGTCTTTCTTGACAAACTCCATTTCGTGCTCCATACCTGGATCTGTGGATGTCATGGTCCAAAATCTGTTTCTGAAATTTGTACAAGCTAACTGGATCCAGATTCTTATATTTGTTTGTTGATAGAGAGGGAGCTTAAGGAGATTTTTTTTTTCCTTTTCCAGAGAGGCTGAGAAACAGAAAGAGATAGGTTTTCTGGAGGCTCAGGTGTACCGCATGGTGGAACAGTTAAGTGAGCAGCGTTTTGCAACCAGAGAAAATGTCCAACGTAAACAGGCGAGGACAGGAGAGGAACGAGAAGAGTCAGACGATGAAAACTTGAGCGAGGAGTCGTCAGATGACGATGATAATGACATACCGTATAACCCTAAAAACTTACCTTTGGGCTGGGACGGAAAGGTAATAATCCTAAACACTTACCTTTAGGCTGGGACGGGCAGGTAATAACCCTAAACACTTACCTTTAGGCTGGGATGGAAAGGTAATAACCCTAAACACTTACCCTCAGGCTGGGACGGAAAGGTAATAATCCTAAACACTCACCTTTAGGCTGGGACAGGCATGTAATAACCCTAAACACTTACCTTTAGGCTGGGATGGAAAGGTAATAACCCTAAATACTTACCCTTAGGCTGGGATGGGAAGGTAATAACCCTAAACACTTACCATTAGGCTGGGATGGAAAGGCAATAACCCTAAACACTTACCCATATGCTGGGACGGAAAGGTAATAACCCTAATAACTTACCCTTAGGCTGGGATGGAAAGGTAATAACCCTAAACACTTACCCTTAGGCTGGGATGGAAAGGTAATAAACCTTAACACTTACCCTTAGGCTGCGACGGGCAGGTAATAACCCTAAACACTTACCTTTAGGCTGGGATGGAAAGGTAATAACCCTAAACACTTACCCTCAGGCTGGGACGGAAAGGTAATAATCCTAAGCACTCACCTTTAGGCTGGGACAGGCATGTAATAACCCTAAACACTTACCTTTAGGCTGGGATGGAAAGGTAATAACCCTAAATACTTAAACCTTAGGCTGGGATGGGAAGGTAATAACCCTAAACACTTACCATTAGGCTGGGATGGAAAGGCAATAACCCTAAACACTTACCCATATGCTGGGACGGAAAGGTAATAACCCTAATAACTTACCCTTAGGCTGGGATGGAAAGGTAATAACCCTAAACACTTACCCTTAGGCTGGGATGGAAAGGTAATAAACCTTTAACACTTACCCTTAGGCTGCGACGGAAAGGTAATAACCCTAAACACTTACCATTAGGCTGGGATGGAAAGGCAATAACCCTAAACACTTACCCATATGCTGGGATGGAAAGGTAATAAACCTTTAACACTTACCATAGGCTGGGATGGAAAGTTAATACCCCTAAACACTTAATCCTTACGCTGGGATGGAAAGGTAGTAACCCTGAACACTTGACATTAGGCTGGGATGGATAGGTAATAACCCTAAACACTTACCCTAAGGCTGGGATGGAAAGGTAATAACCCGAAAAACTTAGCTGTAGGCTGGGACAGAAAGATAATAACCCTAAAGGGTAATAGCCCTAAATACTAACGCTTAGTCTGGGACGGAAAGGTGATAACACTAAAACCTTATCATTAGGCTGGGATAGAGAGGTAATAACACTAAAAACTTACTCTTAGTCTGTGATGAAAGGGAATAACCCTGGCTGGGATGGAAAGGTAATAACCCAAAAATTTAGCTGTAGGCTGGGACAGAAAGGTAATAACACTAAAAGCTTACCCTTAGGCTGGGACCGAAAGGTTCTCTTAGACTGCGATAAAAAGGTAATAACACTACAAACTTACTGTTAGGCTGGGACGGAAAGGTAATAACCCTGAAAACTTGTTTTAGGTTGGGACAGAAAGGTAATAAAACCAAAACTTAAACTTAAGCTGGGATAGAAAGGTAATAACCCGAAAATTTTACCCTTAGGCTGGGACAGAAAGGTTAGTTACAACACTAAAAACTTACCCTTGGGCTGGGACAGAAAGATTACAGCACTAACAAGAGCCCAAGGGGCTTCAATATACGCCCGTATATCTGGAATTACATTGATCCAAATTTCAAGGTTGTTTAACCCTTTCGTACTTATACCGGCCAAAACCGGCCGGCACCGTATATACCCATAACGGCTGAAACCGGCCGCAATTGACCACCATATAAAACCATCGCCGGACAGTAAAATGTTCATCAAGTGACAGCTCGTCGATAGTTCACATCGTTGAACAAGGAATTAATCCCCAAAACTTGTTCAAATTTCAGTGTAAATCATGCAATAAACGTATAAGAAGTTTATTTTACTGAAGACGTACCTTCATTGTGACGGAAATTGAGAAAATCAGCGAAGAATTTGCCGTTTTTTGGGCCATTTTCAACGCCATCGAAATCTCACTTCCCGCGGTAGAATGTGGGAAATCTTGGCCTCATTTCAAAGGTCAGTTCTCCCACTTTCGACCTATGATGAGTGATTTAACAAATAACCAAGCAATAACGAAGGATTTGATTGGATAGAAATGATGTCAGCTCTTCTTCATGGAGGTGAAAAGGGAGCAAATTGAGCTGGGGAAGCTGATTGGTTGATAATGAGGTCACGGCGTGAGACAATGGCAGCGATTGGCCGGCTGTCTATTTTCCGCTTTGCTGGGTGAATTCGACTGCAGAAAAATGGCGTCGTACACAACTTCAGCGAGCCGACTGTTGTGTTTACCATGGAAATAAAGGTTTTCCCGGATTTATATGTCAGATAACTACCCACAGGGATGATGCAATGGTATTTTAGCACGATCGTCCAGTTGAAATGGGCGAATTCTGATGAGATTTTTCATGGAAACTTTTCATTTGGCTGGGACATACACGCACGGTAATGTTGCCAAAATCAAAGTTTTTTTGTTGTTTTTTTTTCTTTTCTTGTCTGGTCTGCTTTTATTTTAGACACAAACGGAGAGATATTTTAAGGACAGGATAATTAAAGTATGGGTCTTATGAAAATATATATATTTAGCAGGGTTACAATAAAGCTACATGCAAATATATTGCTTCAAAAAAAGACAGTCCGTAACAAAATTCTCCCGCATGCATTTATCCGAACATACAAGGCTGACAAACTAGACTATCAGCAAGTAGCAAAGGGTTAATAGCCTTGATTCCAATTGGTAGCTAGCAATCCAGGGAAAGGTCTACAATTTTGTGCTTCTGAGAATGTAACATATATCACATCCTATATTGAATGATAAACTAAAATGGGCTTAACTCTTAGTAACTAGTTGACCTGGAAGCAAGAGCCGAGAGCTCATATATCCCACACTGAAACCGATGAAGTTCATGGAGGACCCCTCTCCCCATTGAATTAGTAAATGTATGGTTTTTATGTTACAACAGTTTAACTAAATGTAGCTGTTTCAAACACAGGACAAATGCCATATACATGTAGGGAGAGAACTCTGAATATTCCAACCTAACACATATAATCAGCTAAACTTGATTCAGTTTTGGGGGACTGTGACCTTGACCTTTGACAAATTGATCTCAAAATGTATGACTCCTCTTTGCCATGCGAGTAAGGTATACTCAAAGTTTGGTACCAATCATACCTTGAAACTAGAGATATCACATGGACAGCAAGTGTTAATGGATGAATGGACAGAATGCAACATCACATTACACGACCTCGTCTTCGACAGGCATATGAAAATGTGACTTTTAATGATTTCTTGATTTTGGGGTAACAGTGACCTTGACATTTGACCCACATTTTGGTACATGTATGTAACACATCATGTCCCTCTAATGTATCTACTGGCAGAAAAGAAGTTATTTTTGATGATTTCCTGATTTTGGTGTCACAGTGACCTTGACATTTGACCTGATCTAAATTTTGGTACACGACACATCGTCTTCCCTCAATGTATCAATGGACTCAAAAAAATCAGATTTTTATGAATTTCATGATTTTGGGGGTCACAGCGACCTTGATGTTCGGCCTTGACCTACATTTTGGTATGTGACACATCATGTCCCCGTAATGTATCTACTGATAATAATTTTTAAAGATTTCTTGATTCTGAGGTCACAGTGGCCTTGACTTGACCTTGACCTAAATTTTGGTACATGACAAACCGTCTCCCCGTAATTTCTCAACAGACACAAAAAAATCATGATTTTTTTACAATTTCACAATTTTGGGGTCACAGTGACCTTGACCTTTGACCTTGACCTGCATTTTGGTATGTGACATCTCGTGTCCCCCTAATGTATCTACTGACACAAAAAAATGTTATTTTTAATAATTTCCTGATGTTGGGGTCACAGTGACCTTTGACCTTGACCTAATTTTTGGAATGCGACACTTCATTTCCCCCTATTGAATCCACTCACAAAAAATTTGTATGTTTTAATGATTTCCTGATTTTTAGGTCACACTGACCTTTGCCATTGATTCTGGGGTCACAGTGACCTTGACTTTCACCTGGATCTAAATTTTGGTATATGACAAAACGGCTTCCCATAATTTCTCAATGGACTCAAAAAATCATGATTTTTTTTACAATTTCACGATTTTGGGGTCACAGTGACCTTGACCATTGACCTTGACCTACATTTTGGTATGTGACACATCGTGTCCCCCTAATGTATCTACTGACACAAAAAAATGTTATTTTTAATAATTTCCTGATGTTGGGGTCACAGTGACCTCTGACCTTGACCTAATTTTTGGAATGCGACACTTCATTTCCCCCTATTGAATCCACTCACAAAAAATTTGTATGTTTTAATGATTTCCTGATTTTTAGGTCACACTGACCTTTGACATTGATTCTGGGGTCACAGTGACCTGGACTATTTCACCTGGATCTAAATTTTGGTACATGACAAAACGGCTCCCCATAATTTCTCAATGGACTCAAGAAATCATGATTTTTAACAATTTCACGATTTTGGGGTCACAGTGACCTTGACCTACATTTTGGTAGGTGACACATCGTGTCCCCCGAATGTACCTACTGACACAAAAAAATGTTATGTTTAATAATTTCCTGATTTTGGGGTCAGTGACCTTTGACCTTCGACCTATTTTTTTGGTATGTGACACTTCATTTCCTCCTATTGAATCCACTCACAAAAATTAGAAATTATTAATGATTTCCTGATTTTTCAGTCACACTGACCTTTGACCTCTGACCTCGACCTACATTTGGGATGCAACACATCGTTCCCCTAGGGCATCCACTCACCAAAAATTAGAACTGTAGATAGAAAACTGTCAATGATCAACGATTTCCTGATTTTAGGCAACTGTGACCTTTGACCTCTGACCTCGACCTCAACTTTGGTACGCGACACATCGTCTCCACCTAGCGTATCCACTCACAAAAAATTGCAACTGTCGATAGAAAACGTTCACAGATATAGACCGGACACGAGCACTTCAGTGATTTCCTGTTTTTTAGGCCAGTGACCTTTGACCTCTGACCTCGACCTTCATTTTGGTACGCGACACATCGTCTTCCCGTAGGGTATCCACTCTCCAAAAATTGGAACTGTAGATAGGAAACTGTCCCAGATATAGACCGGACACGAGAACCGGACAGACGGACGGAAACCGCCATCACATAATACGTCTGCCTTTTTGGTGGGCGTATAAAAACTTACCCTTAGGCTGGGACAGAACTTAGACTGGAATGGAAAAGTAATAACCATAAAAACTTAGCTGTAGGCTGAAACAGAAAGATAACCCTAAGGCGTAATAACACTAAAAACTTACTCTTAGGCAGGGATGGAAAGGTAATAACCCTAAACACTTATCATTAGGCTGAGATGGAAAGGTAATGCCCCTAAAACTTACCCTTAGACTGTCATTTCCCTATAACATCTTACCATCACAGGGAGTTCATTTCCTGTTTAACTCTTTGCTACTTGCTGATAGTCTCGTTTGTCAGCCTTGTATGTTCGGATAAATGCATGCGAGAGGATTTTGTTATAGACAGTCTTTTTTTGAAGCAATATATTTGCATGTAGCTTGATTGAAACCCCGCTAAATATATATATTTTCAGAAAGCCCATACTTTAATTAATCTGTCCTTCAAAATATCTGCCCATTTGTGTCTAAAATAAAACCAGACCAGGCGAGAAAATAAAATAAACAAAAAAAAAATCTCTGATTTCGACAACATTACCGTGAGTGTATGTCCCAGCCAAATGATAGTTTCCATAAAAAATCTCTTCACGATTCGCCCAATTCAACCGGACGATCGTGCTAAAATACCAGTGCATCGTCCGTGTGGGTTTTAATCCGACATATAAATCCGAGAAACCCTTTATTTCCATTGTAAATCCAACAGTCGGCTCGCTAAAGTTTCAACGAAGCCATTTTCTTTGGCGAGAAATTCAACCGGCACTGAAGACGGACACGCAGACAGGCGGCCGGCCAATCACTGCCATTGTCTCACACGTCTCAACTAATCGGCTTCGCGATACTAACAGAGCCCGGTCGAGGTCAATTTGGTCACGCTATCAAAGAATGATCACATCTCTATCCAATCAAATCCTTCGTTATTCAATCCTATCCAATCAAATCACTCGTCACAGGTCGAAAGACCCGGAAATGACCTTTAAAATGAAACCAATATCTCTAACATTCTACCGCGGGAAATGGGATTTCGATAGCGTTGAAAATGGTCAAAAACGGCAAATTCTTCGCCGATTTTCTCAATTTTCATCACAAGGAAGGTACGTCTTCAATAAAATAAACTTGTTATACGTTTATTGCATGATTTACAATAAAATTTGAACGTATATTGTCGACTATTTCCTTGTCCAACGATGTGGACTACCGACGACCTCTCACTTGACAAACATTTTACTGTGCGGCGATTTTTTTGCGTGGTGGTGAATTGCAGCCGGTTTCGGCCGTTATGGGTATATATGATGCCGGCCGGTTTTGGCCGGTATAAGTACGAAAGGGTTAATAGCTGAACGTAAAATTGTCTGAATTTCTTCACTATAATTTGGTAGCTACACAGGTTCTTTCTGACATTGAATGGAGCTTTGAAAAATGCATTCACCGTTTTACTTTATGTGATGTACTTTGCCTATATTTTCAGCCTATCCCCTATTGGTTGTACAAGTTACACGGGTTGAACATCAGTTATACTTGTGAAATCTGTGGTAACTTTACATACAGAGGTCCCAAAGCTTTCCAAAGACACTTCGCTGTAAGTACTTGTGTTTGCTACCTAAGTCTTAAACCTGCTTTAATTAATGCCATTAATCCCTTATTAATTGCACAATCAAACGTAGAAAACGGAAGTTTAAAAGAAAAAGTTAACTCCCCTAGGAGAAGAGTTGTCCGCCCCTAGGAGAGCTCTCCACTCAAATCCAGCGTGGTCACTATATAGGCGACTGTAGCCTCATTTCTCATCCTCTTTCTCTTGTTTGCTCGACCAGTGCACATCTAAAGGGAAGTATTCAGAGGCAATTTTACAACATTGGTTGTTGTTGTCTCGCTGGTGTAATATCCTTTATCAAGTCTTGTGTTTGTTATTCATTCGGAACTTACTTACTGTATAAATATGTCTGAAGTTCCGACTGGCATTCCTTGTCGTACGTGCGGGAAAGATTTATCCCCTTTAGACGCTCATACTGCTTGTTTATCTTGTAAAGATTTATGTTACCGGGCGTCCACGTGCGCGGAATGTGTATTATGGAATCCGGCGGCCTGGAAGAATTATGCCCAGGCCCGTCGGGCTTTTCTGTTACATGCTTGTGATGACCCGTCTTTGTCGGAGATCGACAGACGGGTCTTAGAGATTTCTTTAGTTAAGGATATGAAGTGTAATGAAGATCTTGACCGGGCTGGTCAAGATCCTCAGTCACCCGTGTCAGTTTGCATACCTCCTAGCGGGACCGTCCTACAGGATGATAATTCCAGGTTACTAGACAGCTTGTCCCGGTCTGGAGTTTCATTGTCTAGGGTCGATTCAAATCCAGTCCCTTTGTTACGCTTAACAAAGGCCAGGTCGGTCAAGCCTGGCCAGTCTTTTGTTCCCGTCGAACAAAAGGACTCTTCACCCAAGGCTATCTCTCCATTACCTATTGGTTCTCCACATGTACATGTTAGTAGGAAGAAATCTAAGAAACGACGTAGAGTGTCAATTTCTCCTTTACGGGTTAAAACTAGACATAGTTTTCCTAATGCTGAAAAATCTATGGAAGCCTGTTCGGTCCTACCATTAAGTGTTCAGGTTGCGGGCTTACGTTCATCAATCCCCGCAATTGTTGATACTTCACATCGTCGTTCACATACTGCTACACGACACTCAGCTTCACATCACCATTCACGCTCTCGTACACAACGCTCGGGTTCACCACCTCATCGTTTGTTGTCACCTGTTCGTGATTCTGTTACCTCGGTTCGACGATCTCGTTCTCCGATCCGTAGTTCTCGTCTCCCGATTCATTCTGGTACTGTTTTACGACGTTCCCGTTCACCGGTACGCCGTTCTCGTACGTCGATAGTTCATTCTCCTGATCCTACTCACCGTTTTCCTGGTGTTTCGGCTCCCTCTGATCAAGGTTACCATGTTCATTATCAACGAGCCCCTGTCCTTGATCATTTGGTGGATCCTGATTTATCGTCTTGTTCTCAGTCTCCGAGTTCGTCGAGTGAGTCGGATGATTCTTCTTCCTCTCAGACTAGTGCCAAAGTTACGTCGAAGATAGATCTTGCGCTTAATATGCAGGCGCTTTTAGCGTTAGTTCCGGATATGCCCGTGCCTTCGAAGGTTTCTTCTAGTGGTAAGTGCCGGACAGCTGCGGACTCTGCATTAGCTGTTTCCAAGCCGGTTGTGCCTCATACATGTGCCCCGTCACCAGCATGGGCAGATCATTTAGACAAATTTGATCGTCAATTACAAGATGACAATAAATTTAAGAAGCCTAGTCTCGGAGTTTCCTATCGTCTTCATGATAACGTGTTACCTGACAAGCCACCCAAGCGTGATCGAGATTTATCTCAGGTTTCTAAATCAGCTAAATGTACTCCACTTGAATTCAATACCAAAGTTGTGGAGAATATTCAAGAGATGTTATTGGCAATCCAACGTGCTTCCTCAATCACTGATTGGTTTTTGTTAGCGGCTTCTCGGATTGCCTTGGACCCGGAGTTACACCAGGACGATGGATCGACTTCTTTGTCTGCGGGTCGTGTGGCTTATTTGCGGGGTTTCATTGAAACCCTAGTACAGGCTAATCATCAAGTTATTCAGGCCTCTTCTTATTCATACGTTTCGCTTCTCCAAGCGCAACGCAACGCCTTACTTAAGGCGGTCAAGCCGGACGTGTCCTTTATGGTTAAGGATTTTCTGCTTCATCAACCATTAGCTTCCAGCGCCATTTTCAACAATTCTATTGAGTCTGTTGTTCCGGTCATCCGCGAGGAACGTACTGCGCGTTTGATTGGGGCTGTTGCTCGGGGTGGTTCGTCGGATCGTCGTTCGAGGCGGGGCCGTAACTCCTCTTCCACCCAACAAGATGGCGGCGCTCGAGGGAGGTTTCGGGGTATTGACAAACCTCCGCGGCGTGGGCGCCGTTCCTTTCGTGGTAAATCAACCAAGAGGGGTGGTCGTTCCAGTAAATGACTATCGAGTTCCCGGATCAGATCAAGCCGACGTTTTGCAGCCTCCTCCTTTCCGGACGTTCAATCATCATGTTGTGGGCGGCCGCCTTCAATACTTCATAGACAATTGGCGTCTCATCACCGACGACACCTGGATTTTGAGAGTTTTGGAGCGCGGCTTCCTGTTCACTTTTCGTTCCCTCCCCAAACTTATCATTTGGCCACGCCCATCCCGCCTACCAGTCTCTGCGAGTCACGTGCAGACTCTTCTGTCGTCAGTCAACACGCTCATCGAGAAGGGAGCGGTCAGAGAATTACCGCCGACAGAGGACAGCTTTGGGTTTTACAGCCACGTGTTTCTGGTTCCCAAAAAAGACTCGCCCCAGATGCGGATGGTGATCGATCTAAAAGTGTTAAACAAGTTTCATCTCTCCCTTCCCCCTCATTTCAAGATGCCGACTGTTTCATCGATTCGGGCCCGTGTACATCTTCGGGATTGGCTGGCCTCAGTCGATCTGCAGGACGCGTATCTTCATGTTCCAATTCATCCTCGTCATCGCCGTTATCTCCGCTTCGTTGTCAACGAACGCCGTTTCGAATGGCAGGTTCTCCCATTCGGGGTCAACATAGCCCCTTGGCTGTTTACCCGCATTACCTCACCGGTCATGGCTTTTCTACACCTGCGGGGTATTCAGGTAGAGGTTTATATAGACGACATCCTCCTATGGGCAGCGGAAGAGTCCCGTCTCAACATGCAAGTCCAGTTCACACTTCTGGTCTTACGTCATCTAGGATTCATCCCTCATCCTCTCAAGTCAGAGTTGGTCCCGGCTCAAGTTCGCCGTTACATCGGCGCTGTGTTCGATACCCGACATCAACTAGTGTATCCTCCGGAGGATCGTTGGGACAAAATTCAGCTGGTAATCCGAAAGTTTTTGTCATCAACGTCACGGACACGTCAACAGTGGCAAAGTTTGGTAGGTTTGCTCACTTCCACTCAGGACCTAACTCATTACGGCCGACTTCAGGTGCGTCCACTACAGTATCATCTGTATCCTTACCTACAGACACCTTCCATAAACCCAGCGGTGCCGGTATTGACGTCTCTTCATCCATATCTGATCTGGTGGCAATCCCGGCTCAACGTCATGCAGGGCGTCCCATTCCGTTTTCCGACTCCGAGTTATCATCTGTACACCGATGCATCCGAGACCGGTTGGGGTGCCCATCTAGACGAATTAGTAGTATCCGGCAGATGGTCAACGTTGGATGCCAGTCTTCACATCAACCTTCTGGAGATGAAGGCTGTCATTTTGGCGGTGCAACATTGGAGTCATCGTCTCATGTACTCGTCTCTTCTCATTGCGACGGACAATTCCACAGTGATTGCTCACATCAACAAGTTGGGAACAACACGCTCGCTTCCAATGTTTCGCCTTGTGTGGGATCTCTACGAGTGGACTCGTCTTCATCACATCCATCTACACGCCCGCCATGTTCCGGGCCGGCTCAATGTCTTAGCGGACAGCTTATCACGTCCGGACACCGTACTTCAGACAGAGTGGCAACTTCATCCGGAGGTGTTCCAGCAGATCTCCATCATCTGGGAGTCGCCGCTGATCGATCTGTTTGCTACGAGAAACAACGCCCAATTGACCCTGTTTGTCAGTCCGATTCGGGATCCTCAAGCCTTCGACATCGACGCCCTGTCAATCAATTGGGACAACTTCCTGGCTTATGCATATCCACCGATCGCCCTAATTCTGGAAGTACTTCAGAAGATTTCCCGTCACGACTGCATCATTCTTCTCGTAGTCCCGTGGTGGCCTCGGCGACAGTGGTTTCCGGTATTGCTCCCGCTTCTCACCGCCCCGCCACGTCGTTTGCCAGTGTGGCCCGACCTGTTACGTCAACCCCACGGGTTATTTCATCACAACCCTCGGTGGCTCAACCTACACGTTTGCAGACTATCCAGAATGCACTCGCTGTCCAGGGATTTTCAGCAGAGGTTGCACGAACGATGGTTTCAGCCAATCGATCTTCCACATCGCAGCTCTATCAGGCGAAATGGGCCTATTTCGTCTCCTGGTGCCGAGGACATGATGCCGATCCCGACTCTGCCTCTGTTTCCCTAGTAGCTGACTTTCTCCTTCATCTTCATCGTGATAAGAAGTTTCAAATCAGCACCATTGAAGGGTATCGATCTGCTCTGGCTAGGGTTTTACGCCTGACTTCGGGTGTAGACATTAGTCTAAACGATAATATCTCTGCGCTCATTCGCGCCTTCGCGTTACAGTCTCGCTGTACGCGCCTACTGTTACCGAAATGGGATATTGGTGTGGTTCTGTGTGCTCTGATTCATCCACCCTTTGAACCTTTGGAATCCGCCTCTATTAAAGCTGTGTCTTATAAGACCGCCTTTCTGGCGGCGTTTGCTTTAGCGTCTAGAGTATCTGAACTTCATGCTCTTGAAAGATCTTCTATGACCTGGACGGCGGATTGGTCTCGTATTTCTTTTCGGCCCATTCCTGAATTTATTGCCAAAAATGAGTCTGTGCGTTCAGGTCCGTGCGCTCAACGATCGTACTCCATTCCGGCGTTGTCAGACTTTGTGCATGGGCTCGAAGACGACCTCCTCTTATGCCCGGTCCGGGCTCTTCGCCACTATCTTACTCGTACCGACTCCGCTCGCGGCTCTCGGCGCTTGTTATTTCTGTCGCTTCGCCCGTCGGCTTTGCGTGATATTACCAAAAATACCATCGCCGCGTGGTTGAAGAAAACCATAAAATGGTCTTATCAGTTGGCCATAGACGCTCCCCCTCTCTTGTCGAATGCTTCGTCTCATGAGATTCGCGCCATTGCTTCGTCATGGCCATTATGGAAGAATTTATCCCTCCATGACATTGTCCAATCTTGTGCCTGGACGACGAACTCCACGTTCACCAACTTCTATCTGAGAGATATGTCAGTCCAGGCAGAAGGGATATCCACGTTTGGGCCGTTAATAGCGGCCCAACACGTGGTCAACTAAATTCCAAAAAAAGGGGGGGGGGGCGGCAGTTTGAATCATCACAGCAAATCTGCAAATTGCTGTATCATCTCATCTCATTCATACTATTGGTCCACAATTGATTGATCTCATATGGAAGGAAGAAATAAGTCAGATGGAATACCTTGGATCCTCTAAAGAGATGTCAGACACTGTATCATCACCCTAAGATGTATGTTTCCATGGTGAGTGTGATCTTTACCTTAACTGCGGTTTTGATTGTGTCCTTCAGGTTGAATCTGACGTCCTTCTCAATGATCTCAGCGCCGTCTTTGCACTCAACTCCCTAAAATGATGGTTGGATGAAAGACGATTGTGGACTGAGAGTGGTGTGACTTGGCGATCACTAGGCCCGGAACAGACCCTGCCTCGACCGGTCTTAGGAACAGCCAAGATAATAAGTCATACCAAGTAGACTGTATATCCCAGGGTTGAGGTCCTCTCTTGGTATAAACGGCTTCCCGAGAAGTACCTATACACTGCGTTGCAGTACTCTCTCGGGGGGAAATTAATAATTTCCACACCACAAACACAGCTACATGGCTGTGAACAATCAAAAGATAAGTACATCAGTATCTTATTCACATGTTTAACCTTTTTATATTGATAATCAAGGTTTCATTTGCTGATTATGGATTGTTCATGCTATGCCCATGTTTTCTGTGTTATTCCAGCGGTCACTTAGCCTACTTTGATATACTACAAGTCCGAGGTTCCCACCTCCGTATGTTGGTACTGTGGCATTAATTAAAGCAGGTTTAAGACTTAGGTAGCAAACATCAAACATTTATAAACAATGTTTCTGTTTGTAACTAAGTCAAACCTGCTTTAATTTAATGTGCCCACCCTTCCGTCCCCTCGTACCGCGGCCTTGTTTCATTACTGGTCTCGGTCTGAGAAAGAGGATGAGAAATGAGGCTACAGTCGCCTATATAGTGACCACGCTGGATTTGGGTGGAGAGCTCTCCTAGGGGCGGACAACTCTTCTCCTAGGGGAGTTAACTTTTTCTTTTAAACTTCCGTTTTCTACGTTTGATTGTGCAATTAATAAGGGATTAATGGCATTAATTAAAGCAGGTTTGACTTAGTTACAAACAGAAACATTGTTTATAAATGTTTGATTTGTCCATTTCTCTGTACTTCTTCATAACGTTTTGTTTAATGAATGGGGATAGTTTATACCATTTTAACTGATAGTTATGTCCACATATATGTTTTTGTCATATTATGTTTTCGTGGCCTAATATTGGCACATGGTACCTGTACATATATTTATCCCGCTTCAGACAAAATCGTCCAATGAAAACAAGCGATCGTGGTCACCCAATATTTTTCCATCTACCGCAGTCGATTGTAATTTGTGGCGATTAACTAGGTCATCTCCTTTTACAGTAGCTCCTGTCACAAAGCACTGGCATCAATCACTAGTCGAGCTTTATTTTGAAGTTTACAACAAGTTTATTTGTAATAATTGAAGAGCTTCAGCAGGTGTAGCTCTAATTTAGATCGCATCCAATTTGTGAACAGCAGTTTCATCGTAATCGGCAAGTTTGGATGCCAATGAATATGCAAATGTTCGACTTTGCAGGCGAATAGTTCTGTGAATAATAACATAGCGCCTAAGTCACAAGCTCTCTTTTCACCCTACACGGTTTGTCGGTGACCCAATACAGAAATACATGAGGTCAGTTTAATTTATATTGGACTCGGCTGACAGCTCTGCCAATATTAATTTTACTATTCCATATATTTCTGCATTGGGGCACTGACTATCTGTATAATTAATAGTATGATAGGATGCTGTCCTTAAGATTTCACTCTCGCATCTAATACTGCATTCATTTACAGGAATGGCGCCATGCACATGGAATGAGGTGTCTTGGAATACCAAACACAGCTCATTTTGCCAACGTCACATCAATAGAAGATGCTATGGCATGTAAGTGTTCAAGTAAAACTTTACTGCAACAGTTCATGTGTTATTTCTGAAGACGACGTTTCATTAGCTTTCTTGTTCATCTTCTGTACTATTAAAAGAGCCGGCCTGAACTGTCTGTATGTTTGTCTGTCACAGCTGAAATGGATGCATGGTTGTCTGTCACAGCTCACATCTGCACAATGCTGCATACAATTGAATCTGTTGTATTAAATGGGTTCTCTGTCCGTCCATCCATGACTGGCTGTCCATGCATGCAGGTTCTCTGACTGAGCAGGAAATTGGGGCGGGGGGTGGGCGACTGGGGCAATGGTGGAAGATGGGCTGTGGGGAGGTTTGGGTTGGCTGGGACAATGATGGAAGAAGGGCTGATGTGAGGGGAGGGGGGAGGAGCTTTATCTGCTTGGGGAGGATAGGAGCTGAGGCGAGCAGAGCGGGTGAGATTCGTGGATCTCTGACGACTAGTTTCCCTAAATGGGCTACTCCAGGTTATTTTCAGACAATCAACAAAGTGATCTCTTTTCAAGCTGTAAGAAAATTGTATTGATTTATAATGGAAACGCAAACACTTCTACATGTAACTAAACAATATATTCTTGCTTCGGATTGCTGCATTGCTTTGAAATTATCCTGTTTGATTTTTGATTAATTTATTTGATGATGTGATTACAGTGTGGGAGAAGATTAAGCGAGGGAAGGAGTCGGAGAGGTGGAGACCTGATGCTGAGGTGAGAGAACACTTCTCACTTATTTCAAGTGATCTAGGACTGTTCCAGAAAATAGTACATGGGGTGGGGGGGGAAGACACCTTTTTCTGACCCGAACAACCCCTATGCCATTTATGCTATCTCCCTAATGTTAAATGACTGTATACAACCAACCACACATATACCATAAAACTGAAAAATCCCTCCCCCGCCCCCATCCCGTTTACTCTTTTCTGGAACAGCCCTTATCTCTAGGTTGGTTTGAGCCAGAATATATACCCCTGATCTTCCAATATCTCTTTGCAAGAATTTAGCCAGATTATTTTTCAAATTCATTCCACTAAAAAAGCTGGCAATGGACATATGGCTTATGTGTTTGGAAAATAACGCAAGCCAATCATTTGAACTTTTCTAATACTGTTGACTATAGTCCATGCTAACACATGTATCATCTTAATCACATCTTTTAACATTGAATGTGTCATTTGTGTTCTCCATCTTTAATATGAAGACTTGTGGCTTATTGTCCAGGAGGAGTATGAAGATTCCAGTGGCAATGTGGTCAACAGGAAAACCTTCGAGGATCTCAAACGACAAGGACTACTCTAGTCGTCAGTGGATTGTTCTTGTGCCAATGATTTTTAATGTCATCACCTGTTTCCTTATTTGTAAAGCGGTCATCATCAGAACTCGATTGAATGGACTGTTCCACACATATTGTCAGGACTTGCAGCTCTTGATCTCGCTAAACTAAGATATAATACCACGGAATATTATATTTGACTTAGCACTGGATAAGTCCCATGCGAATTAGCTTGGTGAAACAATTTCAAACTCACGCCCACAGTAATTACACATGGTAGCACATGAACCAATATAGTAAAAATTATCGGGAAACAATATCCAAATATGGCCTCATTTCCAGACAGTGTGCTTGTTAAATTTATGTAAACAGCAAAGGGTTTACTCGCGCCAAAAAGTCTGGCTTTGTTAGGCAGTAGAAAATATCAAAAGATTGTGCTGTGCGAAGGTGTGAATATCCGTGAACTAAACGTCGATCATTGCCAAAGTGAAAAGGCAGAAATTGTCGTGATTGGCTTATTATTAGATCTCATAGAATATCGGCAAACATTTCTCACATAGTGTCACGTCGTACCATCTTGGTTTACCTAGATTGTGCAACTCTTGGCTTGCTGACAACACTTTAAACACGGTCTAACTAAATTATCTGAACAGCAAATATTGTCATCATGAGATATATCCACAAGTATCATTCTTATGTCAACATCGTCTAAAATAAAGGACATCAAATATGGGTCTGTTTTTTATTTGTCCCAGCGACTTCAGTCAACTGGGTAGTTTGTTGTTGTCTTGTCCGAATATCAGAATCCCTCCCAATCGATCGTCACATGGTCAACATAGTACATGAACACTGGATACAGCCTTGTCTCAACTGTATCATCGTTTACCCCAATGATATTCATAAAACTTCAAAGAAAATTTGGAGTAGAATCGAAAGGTCAAGTGCTGCCTTCATCTTACACTTGTTTCAATTGCACAATGTGCAAAGTACAGTTCAACGGATATACCTGATTGGTTGGAAACTTTGGCAGCCGTGTTTAATCTATGAAAAACCGTCGCACCTTTCTTGTTACCAAGATACCTTCAGAACGACTTAACCTAGGGCACAGGCCCTCAAAACAAGAGCTGTGGTATTGCGGTGAAGTGTCGAAATATGGGGTCTCTATATATAACCCCATGCTTTATATAAAAATACATCAAGGTCCGAAACGCATTTTGGGTGAAACGAGAAATAAACGGTTTACCTCTAAACAAAACATCAGCATATTCTACAGGTGTCGCTCTATATATTCCCATCGCCAAATTAGTAAATTTGTGCATTTTTTTTTACCTTTGCTGGGCGATTCAAAATCCAACGTAACCGTCCATCCATCCCAGAACACCAAGATTATGGCGGGCTTTGTTCTCAATTCTGATTGGTCAGTTGGGAAATGCCTCCGACAAAGAGGTCACACACTGATCAGCTGCCGGAAGAGTGTTGCGACTGACCAAACAGAATTGAGAACGAAGCCCGCCATAATCTTGGCATTCCGGGATGGATGGACAGTTACTTTGGATTTTGAATCGCCCGGCAAAGGTAAAAAAATTGCACAAATTTACTAATTTGACGACGGGAATATATAGAGTGACACTTGTAGAATACAATGTATGCTGATGTATTTTGTTTGGAGGTAAACCGTTTATTTCTCGTTTCACCCAAAATGCATTTCGGACCTTGGTATATTTTTATATAAAGCATGGAGTCATATATGGAGACCCCATATTTCGATACTTCACCGTAAAACTTGATTGTGACATTAAGCCAAACTCCCTCCCTCCTACTTCACCGTAATACCACCGTCCCCAAAACTTGTTTTGAGGGCCTGTGCCCTAGGGGCACCAAACTTGCAGTGCAGATCCATATGCTCAGGACCCGATTGGGTGGAAACTTTTGCGGCCATCTTTAATTTATGCGAAACCATTAATCTGGTGTATCTCAAAAACCATTTCGCTGTCCAGTGTGAAATTTGGTATACATCATTGTTGCATCAAGAGACTTATGATGAATGACAGAACTGGTTTCTCCGATTGGACAGAAATCTTGGCGGCCATTTTTAATTTATGGACAATCTTTAATAATAGCTCCGATACCATTTGTCTTCTATTCGAAACTTGCAGCATTGATGTATCAAGAGACTTGCAATGTAGAACCACACGAGTTCCTCTGAGTGGTGGCCATCTTTAATTTATGCAAAATCATTATTGATCTCTATCTCTGATACTGTTCAAGTGCGTGAAGTAAAATTTGGTATACATCGATGCATCAAGAGACTTTCGATGAATGACAGAACTGGTTTCTCTGATTGGGCGACCATTTTTAATTTATGTCAAAAAAATAGTCTTAGTGCTTCGTATGAAACTATAAATCATCGATACATCAAGAAACTTTGATTGATGACCAGATTCTCTGATTAGGTCGAAAACTTGATTGGCGAGGTTTAATGAGATTTTGGCCAAAATAAAATATGCACGATCATACGTAGAAACTTCTGCTCGTAGCCATGTGATAACGGGGCTTATTTGCGTGTATGAGGGCATGTTCAAAATGGGCACAGACGATTGGCCCCATGTAGAAGGCCATCGAACCAGTCATACGCCGAGTACCATGCAGCTAAGACACCTAACAGAACAATATTTGCCTCATCGAACGTGAGCGGTAATGCCAGTACATAAATATATGAAAAGGAAAATAGTTCTCCAGAAGAAGACCAACTTGACGATGAACCATTGTGACATTTATTTTCCAATTTTTTTTTTGTAAGTTTACAGATTTCACAAAGGTGATAATATCAAACAATTACATTGGCAAGTTCAATCATACAAATTTGAAAAAAAGTATGAATTTCTTTATATATATAAATAAATAATACTCTTCTAAGTTGTAATTTCCCCATTTACCTCACCAATATTGATGAAAAACAAAGAATAAAACAGAATACATTATATAACATAAAACCAGGTTGTGTACGAGTCCCTATTTAACAAAGTACATTCTTGCAGAAATCTCCCAGGATATATATATACACACACACACCGTAAAGCCTTTACCACAATTCTATAACATTTTTTCCCCAATACTTTTAAACATGAAATCTAGTCCTTAGCCACTATTAGCGAACTTTATAATAGCACTCGCCAGGTGGCGCTCTTGAAGCAAGAAGTACACCGTCTCGGTATCGAACCCATTTGTAGAACGCCAGGCATGCTGGGCAATATTTGTTTTCAACTTGACAAAAGCAGAATTTATCTTGGTTTGCTACAATGAACATACATGTTTAAATAATATGTAAATATTAAATTCTTGGACACAATTGCCCACCGGTCGAGTAATCAAAAGGACGACCCAAGGAATTAATTTATATTGCTCCCATCTTGTAAACAGAATAAGTATCTGGGTATCCATGGTATTTTCAAGGATAATCTGCCTTTATTTTTAACATGGGCATACCATATTGTAAAATGTCAAAAAACACTACTACGCCTGGTATGGAAATTATGATCCTGAAAGATTTAATCTTTTGAGATCCCATCCCCCCCCCCCCAAAAAAAAGCTTACAGCAATCCTTCTAATAATTCAGTCACAGGAAGTGAGTTTCCCACCATAATCTGGAGGTGATCAAATTTATTAGAACATGAAGTTGACCAATGGTTCAAAATCAAGCATATAATCCATTATTTCTTTGTTAATTCAATGATTTTAGACGGTGATCAAATTTATTAGAACCACAATTGAATTTTGTTCCCAAAATTGGGGGCAATTGAATGTTGATGGAGTTATTACCATATTCTTTGTTCTGGCATGTTCTTAGGCAGCAACCGAGGGATTGAATAACGAGAGATCAGACATGCTTGAATAAATATCCACAAATGTGTGAGCCAATTCAAAATCTTTAAAGTTCATGTTCAAACCATCATGATGTAATTCTTCATATTTTGGCACGATTCAACATCGGAGTCTATTTGACAATAGCGGATAGTAAGTCTACTATCTAGACTAATTTTATATAAGAAACCAGAATTATTTTTTTCAAGCTCACTGCACTGTGTAGAACCTCTGAAGAATAGGCAATCGTTGATCAGGAATTTAAAAATATAAAGAAAAATGCAGTTTCATACATGATCAGGTTTTATTCCAGAAAAGATATTAAAAAAATTATTGGGTAGTGCTAATTACGATGTGTCAAACTGGTCCACATTTGAGGTCATTAAATTTTCTAATCAGTGAACAAAGATCATATATCTCATCATTCTTGCCCGTTAGGTTTCTAATAATGCCGTCACAAGTAGTGCAGCAAGAAAAGCTCATATCCGGGAGTGATCTGGTCTTCGGAATCAGTTCCACATTCGGTTTCCACATTCGGTTTCCTAAAATGGATGGAGTTAAAAGCTCTCCCTCCTGTGACCAATTTATTACAG
This sequence comes from Hanleya hanleyi, assembly GCA_036873755.1. NCBI lineage: Eukaryota > Metazoa > Mollusca > Polyplacophora > Lepidopleurida > Hanleyidae > Hanleya > Hanleya hanleyi. The sequence continues at coordinate 50,165 of JAVTVY010031922.1, read as the reverse complement.
AACTTCTTTTCTTAATGATATAGGTATGACAGAGGGTAGACGATTTCACTTTTTTATTCACAATACAAATTATTCAGCATCCAGATATGATCTTTTTAAAAGTTTAACTCTGACCAACTTATGTCCGTATAATAAGGGGGGAAGAGGTGGGGCTCAACACGACTTAAGATAACCTTCTCCAAGAGGACTATTCATGCAGTGCCATTTGGTGGAGAGATCATTCCTCTGTTGAAGTTAACTGTTTGTGTAGACATGGCTATTGGGTATTTCTACACACCCAAGTTCCCCGCCGGTGAAAATATCGCGTACTGGAACCATACCAGTGACTGTCTTCACCATGACCAGATTGGTCCGTCCTCTCTGGTACCACCACGGTACCATAACGTACCACTCAGGTCACAATGTTTTCACTGGTGGGGAAATTGCATGGGTATGTGAAAACCCACCCTCTGCCAACAAACACTCTAGTGGACTACAACAATCCACTACAACAAAAAATATATATAAAAGTACAGGAAGAAAAAAACCCAAAACCCTACAGAGGGTGAAAAACACTGGCACCTCATTCTCCACGAATTGGGTTCCAAGTCAAAATAGAATTTCTGATCTCACACCAGATGAGAGAAATGGACCACAAAGTTTTTGGAAAAATAGAGTGGTCAAGGTATTATTTCCGTGGTACTGTTCTGAATTTCCAAGTGAAATATTTTCAAAGTAAGAGTTGTGCTGCCTTGAATAAACTCTGGTATCATATACCAGTATGGGTAAAACAGTTGGAGAGGATATCTCCCAATCCGACAATGATCAAACCACATGCCAATATGTTTACACATCTATACAGTATGTAAAGCCAAGCCGAGAAACTGATTAAGATTGCCATCCTGCAGAGAAATACATGTACATACCGGTACTAACAATAATACTGTCATTGAATATGGACACTAATATATATATATAACATTGTTGGGCCATCCCATCCCGATGTTGAAGAAGGATATTTTAACAGAAATGAGGGCTGTAAAACACGTCTTGGTGTTAACCTGCAGCTACAGGGCTCCTAAATATTGAGGAATAAATTTCTAATAAGCATAACTGATAATATTTGACCAAATTAACGCAGTACTATAATGCCATAATAAACACCGAGTTACAGAACAAGATCATGCTCACATTGATAATGCATCTTCGAACAAAAATATATTATACAGGTCATGTCCGGAGAGAAATTCCCAGCATATACACAATTTACAACAGGGTTGCTGGTTACCACCATGACAATCTGCAACAGCATCTATATCTATGTAAGCCACTGTTACGCAGTTCTGCACACAAGCACACTATGCAGACAATCATTAAAATATCACAAAGCCATTAAGTTGTTAGATTCAGTCCCCTCCAGCATATGCAGTACAGGTGTCTTTCAGATTCAGAGTTTACCATACATCATTTTTTCACACATTAGGATTGCATACATATATACATGGCATTTTCGATTGTTATTAGTAGCTAGATAGGCAACTGGTAGTTTTCACAGTGAAGATGATAGCAAGCATGGTCACTTAAGCCCAACTCACACTACGAACATTTTGTTGTATTAGAACAGAACAGTTTGTTCGTGTTTTTGTTCGTGGTAACCTCACACTGCGAACATTTTCTCTTGACCGCCAGTCTCTGCGATGAAACGGCGAAGCTGGCGGTCATGTGATGTGTTGTGTCATGTGAGAGCAGCCAATTGATTGGATAACTGTTGGTAAATGTTCGGACACATGTTCGCGATCACCACACACTGAAGACAAAACTGGTTTGAAGACGAAAACAATTTCCGAAAATCAAACAGGTTTGATTCCACGAACTTGTCCCTTGAACAGAATGTTCGTGTTTCTGGGCACCTCACACTGCAGACAAAAGATGTTCTGAACAATGCCTTAGTTCTAATACAACAAAATGTTCGTAGAGTGAGTTGGGCTTTATTGATTAGTGCATTGAACATTGTGATATATCAAAGCCAACAGGAAGACCACAACGTTTCTCGAGTGGGATCACCACATTTTAGCATCAAAAGTGGGACTCGCCTCTCATTTTCAGTCAGAAGTCGGTTAACCAGACGGACAGTGCATGAGTGGTTTTCAATTTGCACAGATTCAACATAGCAGAGATAGGAAGTGCACAGGTGAAAAGCAGAAATTTGCACACCCAGATAAATCATTTCTAGCTAATAACAGGTCACAAGTGGGATCACTGAATTTGGTTTCACGTCACCACATTTAGCATCAAAGGCGGGATCATAACATTCAGGTTCAAAAGTTGGATAACCACAACTTTGGTGTCATGAGTGGGATCACAGCATTAATGTTACCAGTGATATCACTTGGTGTCCGAAGTGGAATCATTTAGTGTCACAAGTGGGATCATTACATTAGTGTCTCAAGTGGTACCATTTGGGGTCACGAGTGAGATCACATCAGTGTCAGAGGTGGGATCATTTGGGGTCACGAGTGGAATTATTTGGGGTCACGAGTGGGATAGTTCACCACATTTAGTGTCACAAGACGGTCCACATATTAGGTGATACATGTGGCATAATACCACAGATGCCAAATTGAAATCTTGACGATGGCCTAACCACAAAAATATTGGCAATGATTGCCACACTTGACAAATCTGGGCCTGCATGATTAATTCTGCTCTTCCAAATGCTAAGAAATGTGTAATGCTACCAGTACATGTATATATCTCAGTATTGCAATTGTGTGGTCCTGCATATCACAAATGAATCTGCAGGTTCAGATGCATGAGAAAATCCACACTCGTTGGCAGGATACATCTTTAGCAACAATTTACAGCCATAAACATGATGGAGTAATTAACTGTCCATACCCGACAGATGCTAGCAATGCGAGCCCTGAACCTGGCCACCAGGATAGAGTTGCATACCTATTTGCAAAGATTTTATGAATGACCGGTTTTCTGACCTGGCACAGATCAGTCGCATCTCTAGGTCAGGTATGAAGTTGCTTGTCTGACCACCTTCATGGCGCTGCTCGACATTTTCAAATATATAGCTAGAATTTACAACATTTTGCGCCAGGGTTAAGAACAGCCACATAAGCTTGCAGTCTTCGAATAAATCAATGCTCCATCCTTGTGCCCAGGTTGTGTGTGCACTTGCAGAAATTAACATGTAAAAAGCTGCATCTACAACCGAAGCATATGTAATGTTCTGTTCCAAAGACAATGTGATAATACAAATAAACATGACAAGGCTGGAGTAAACTGTGCAATGTACAGGTTTGAAAACTTATCAAGTTGGTCATAATATTGAATTAAATAACATACATGTACATAAATGCATACATATAAACTGACCATTCAGTATGTCAGTAATAGTAACAAAGACAAAAAAAAAGATAATTGTTGAATGTTGTACTCAACGATGTCGTAAATGTCTGGTGTTTGTAGATCGAGAAATGCCTGGACGAAAGCTGCCTTCAACTCTATACACATATCTCAAAATTATAATTATGTGGAGTAAACTTAAAATCAACCACCCACTTTATACATCATAAATGCAGACAAATTCTGAGGTTACCTTCCCCCAACTAAAACCCCTCAGCCTTGAGGCTATATTTAAATAGATGAAGTCATTAAGGAATAGTTGTTTTCTGACCAGATCAGTCGCTCGTTTACCCGTGGGTGTCCGTGTCATTGGGGTGAACAGGGCTTGAAATAAAGGGTGCATATGGTATACAAGAAAGGGACACGGTTTAGCCAAATCTGCATGTAATGTTTAATTTGAACCTTAGGCATGTTGGATGTAGCCTAATATCATGGATTCTAAGTTACCAATGGACTGTCCATAACAGGGACTCTCCATAGCAGAACTGTCATCCATGGGTTCATGTACCCCTGCTCACCACCCCCCCCCCAGTAATACTTCACCATAAAATCAGGCGGTAATCAATTTATCAGAAGAGATTGACAGTTGACCATGTTGACAAAATGATTCAAAAATCATGTCTAAGCCAATATTTCTTGTTTTTTTTCAAATTTATTAGAACGACTGAGTTTTTTTCATAAATTGGGCATTTGGGGGTGATTGAATTTCAATAGGGTGATTAAATAATTACAGGATTTAACATACTCGTACCTGAAAACATCCCACAGCTTTGTGTATTTGGTATACTGTGGGTACCACAATTACATGGTCAGAAAAACAACAATATTTAACACTGACAATATACATCATAGAATACACTAAATGCCAACAATAAAATCTCAATATAAAATCTGTTATCATATACATGTAATAAAATCAAATATAAAGGCAGGTCATTTTGTAAATAGTTTGCCAGAAGCACAACAATATCAATATCAAAAACATAAAACTTGCCACTCCACATAAAATTCTGCCAGCCTCGACACGATTCAACGTTCTTTTTGGTCGCAGACATGCAAGGAGTTCCACAATAATAATTTTCGTTTAAATGTATATACATATTAAAGATGGTAAATGCGAACAGCTTGCATTGGTGGTACATGTACTTTGTGCATTTGCCACTGTATATGTGACGGTGTTGCATTGACAAAACTGGCGGGTGATCATGCGTGGAAAGACGCCCACCAACATATATAAGGTAGGTCGCAAGAATACGTGGCAGTGCCTGCCCAGCGGCATATCCAAGCCTTGTGTGTGAATTGGTCCCCTGTTATACCTGGTGCAAGCTCTCGGCATCATAATAGGGTCTGTGATGTATAAAGTTATATATGGCAAAAATTGCATGATGGAAGTTTTTCTGCCATACATAAGGTCAGAGTGACTGGTATTATTGAGATACGCCTCCTCCGATCTTGTCTAGCACCAAACTGGAACATTAATGGTACATGTCGTGAACAGCTGATAAATACTGGCACTGTTCATCCATGTACTGTACAGATCTTTATTTATACATGTATGTAAATATATCAATGTATACAACGTAACTGGGGTATACTGGCTATATAGTCACAAATTTATCATCGTTGACACTACTGTTGGGAGTTTCCGTGATTACGCTAATACTAGGGTTACAGTAATTCCTCTAATAATTCAATCACATGAAGTGAAATTTCCCGGCCATCATGAAATATGAGGGTGATCAAATTTATTAGAACAGGAAGTTGACAAATTGGTTCAAATTCATGTTATAATCCATTATTTCTTCATAAATTCAATGATTTTTTAGGGTGATCAAATTTATTAGAACAGCTGATTGAATTTTGTTCCCAAATTTTGGGGGGGGTGATTGAATTATTAGAGGTATAACCATACCATAGTCACACTACTGATGGCATTACTATGTTACTAATGTTGATCTTCAGTTGCCATGGTTACAATGAATGATGTTGACATATTAAGTTTATGCTTATTTAGGGTTACATTATTGAGTTACCGTACCATGTTATTATTGTTACCGTTTAACCAGGCTAAGTACATACTGTTAGACTTACACTATAACCATGTTACACAACTGTCTCTGTTACCATTATCACACTAAATGTTGGAGTTACTGCGCCTTAAATGTTGCAATGCGCAAGTGAACAGAGCATTAATGAGTAATGGTACATTCAAGGTGTCCACCATCACATCAGATCATATATCTCTTACTGGCATGCTTTGAATTTAACCAAGGCCTTTGTCTTGGATGCCCTACCTGCTGGCCTTGGTGCCCGCTGCTAATTTCCAAGTAATTTTATGCTAGCCAGGCCTCAGTACCCTTGTTTCTACAAAATTGGCCTTGCCCTCAATTTCCCAAATTCAAAGCCTGTACTGGATATATCCCGAAGTCCACATTCATGAAGTCAAGCCTTTGTGTACTTGTACCCTACAGCAGAGAAAGCCTCTATCAACAGCACCAAGATCATCATAAACAATACGTTAATTTACGTTAAAGTGATCGTAAACCCTCAAGTAAAGTTCCCATCAAATGAAAGACCCTTGCAAACAGTGTCGGAAAATATTTATGCTAATTTTTTACGATTTTATTACACAGAGTAAACTGCAAATAAAGCATGGTATTCTATGGTGGTCTGTTGCAATCATATTTAGGTCCAGTGACGTCACACTGCCTTAATACATATATTTCAAACTGTGTATGCACTTTCCAATGCTTGATTCAAGCTTAAGGTGTGTATACTTTGAGTTTCAACACACACTCACTGTTCCAATGTGCAAGTTTCACCAAAATCTGGAAATTACATGCAAGATTCAAATTGACTTGACACTTATGAGTTACCATCTCCCAGATTTTGGTGAAACATGCACATTGGAACAGTGAGTCTGTGTTGAAACTCAAAGTATACACACCTTAAGCTTGATTCAAGGATTGGAAAGTGATTACACAGTTTGAAATATATGTATTAAGGCAGTGTGACGTCACTGGACCTAAATATGATTGCAACAGACCACCATAGAATACCATGCTTTAATTGCAGTTTACTCTGTGTAAAAAAATCGTAAAAAATTTAAATAAATATTTTCCGACACTGTTTGCAACGGTCTTTCATTTGATGGAAACTTTACTTGGGGGTTTACGATCACTTTAACACCTAATATATGATACAAATATACAACTTGCAATGCAAATCTTTCAGTTTCACTGCAGTTTTACCACTTAACCAAGTTTATTCTTACCACCTTCAAATGTTCCTAGACAATTGTGAGGAAATGACCGGAGGTGGGGTATAATTATGTATTCAGATCTACAATGTGGGTACACTAGATGAAGCCATGAGATGAAATCCTATTGACTCCATCAGACATGTACACAGGCTTACTGGTTCTGTTTTCCTTCTTTTACACCACAATATAGAGAAATCGACCTTCACCTTTCATTTAGTCTGATCACATCATATGATGAAATGGCAAACTCTCTCTTAGGTGCATCTTCACATATCCAGGTCGAACACTACACCTGTTGCCTTGGCTGAACATAACACATTTTCTGATCAGAATACGGTTTGGTTATGTCTTATCTCTATAAACATTCCGGAGAAGTACAACTATATGATCTCTTTAAAGTTCGAATTTGATTGGCTATTCGAAGAAACGAACATTTCCCATTTGAAAATCAATACGACCACCACTTGCCATATATGGAAATCACAGACGTCTAAGAAAATTCTCACTGCACGGTGTTGGCAAGCTCATATCTTGATTGACTTTATGAGATCATGAGCATTTACAGTTGAACAATTTTACCCCATTCATTATGTCAAGGTAAATGACAGAATGTTAGTGTAGTATTTAACTTGAAATGTGAAGATGTCTAAGATGGTCAGCTGGAAGTTTTTCTTGTGTAGGGCCATTCTGACTGACCAATGGCAGGGACAAACACCAGCATGGCAGATCATGCCAAAAAATGTATAAATGCAATAAGATACTGGCACAATCTGTTGAAACAGATTGATTTGGGTTGTAAAATAAAAGTGTCCACCACTGTTTAACTACGTTATACTGACTGAAGCTGTGGAGCTCTTATCACCTACACATAAACACCATACAACAACACTGACTCAAATCTTCAACTGAACTCCATGGAGCTATAACTCAACATGCCTTTACAACAATTGCTCGAACCTCATAGATCCACAATCCAACATGATCTTACAATGCAATTTACAGCACCGGAACTTCATACACTGGAAGTTAACCTCCTAGATTAACAAATCAAAATGCCCTTATACTGAAGCACTTGCTGGAACCAGCAGGTCATTGCACTGGAAGTTACAGCAGGCCTTGCATTTTGATGGGGCTGATGGTATGCTTTAACCTTAAATCAGCCCCGTAAACTGGAAGGCCTGTTACAGCACTGGAACCTCACATCCCCATAACTTAGCATCTCCTTTCGGTGAAAGTTACAGCACATGCTGAAACTCCCGATCCGCAATCCAGTCGGTAAATTACACTGAAAATTACAGCACTTGCTGGAACCTCATAGCTCAATAATGTAGAATGTCCTTTCACTAAAGTTACAGCACATTCTGAAACTCTCTATCCGCAATCCAGTAGGTTATTAAATTGAAAGTGACAGCACTAACTGGAACCTCCTTCACTGAAAGTTACAGCACAAGCTGGAACTCATGGTCCACAATTCAACATGTTTTTAGACTGAAAGTTACAGCACTGAAACCTCACAGATCCACATTCAGCAGGTCATTACACTGTGAATTACAGCACTCGTTGGAACCTCATAGATCCACAAATCAGCATGTTCTTACACTGAATGTAACAGCACTGGAACCTCATAGATCCACATTCAGCAGGTTAATTCTTGCACTGAAACTTACAGCAGTTCCTGGAATCTCATAGGTACACAATGTAGCATGCTGTTGTACAACAATCCAATTTGGCAACATGTGTATCTGTCTAGCACATTAACATCATAGTTTCTTTGTTAGGTACCGGTACATGTATCAGCTATCCCTCCACAGTACCTTCTTGTACTGTATCATTCCATCAGCTTTGCCTTGTATGCACAGACAATCAGTTTAGACTGAAAAACATAGATGCAGAAATGTGGATCAAAGCATTATTCAAAGTGTGTGTTCGAGGAGATTTGTTCAGCCATATAAAGCAAGGAGATGGCATTCTTCATTTGGCTTTATTTCCAGTATTTTGTCTTTATTTAGTAAAGTGCTCTAAAGTGGTGCATGTATCTCAAGCCCGAAATCCACCCTTGTTCATTGCCAGTTTGGGACGTTGCACCAAACCACCTGGCCAGATGTCAAAACTTCACTGCCAAAAATACCCTACTTATTTAAGATAATGCCCTAAGATTTTCTTGAAATAAGATAATTATATTCAAAATAAGTTAAATTTTAAGATTTTTTTTCTTTTTTAAAGAGGTAAAAGCGTCATTTAAAAAATATTCAGCAAATAACATATTTCGATAAAAGTTATTCAGTAGTTGAAAGCAACTATGGTGAACGCGTTTCTGTGACCTCATTTTTTAATATCACGGGCATTGAAATCACACTTCTGACATTCTCTGAAAAACGTAACAGCACCTGCACTTGGCTCCAGTGCCTGAGATGACGTCAGAAAACGCGCACTGGCATTCCGAGCGTGATGCTTTGCAACGTCATACTCGATCTTAGAACTTTTATCGCACTGTGACGGCTTCTAATGTGACGTCATGGATACCTGATCACGTTATCTGACGTCATCTCAGTCATTTCCCATTTTCATGTTGTTCACTAGACCGAATTGAAGAATCTGACAATATTGATCCCTATATGAAATACGAGATTTCAATACTTGAAAATCTTTTGGCAAATGTTGCAAGTGATCATGCTGTTCAGTTTACCCGAACAACTAAAATCACGCTACTACCTCTTTAAGTAAAATTTGGAGTGGGTAAGTATATTTTACATAAACAAGAACAAATTAAGAATTTTTCTTTAAAAAATCTTGTTTTAAGAAAAATTCTTAAATTTTCCTTGTTTAAGTAAATATACTTACCCCACTCCAAATTTTACTTAAACAAGATTTTTTTTTTTTTAATTTAACTTATTTTGAGTAAAATAATCTTATTTCAAGAAAATTTTAGGGCATTATCTTAAGTAAGTAGGGTATTTTTGGCAGTTTATTGTAACACTCAGTTCAAACAAGATGTCATAATCAAGGAAAGACAAGCAGTGACGGTTTGTGAATCAGAATTTAGCTGTGTTTGTACTTCAAGTACTTCAAGTTGAACCAAATGAAGTAGATATAGACACTCAAAAACATTGTTATATGCTTAAAGCTGAAATACAAAATGTTTTAGATTCTCCTTTTTATATATGTTGAATAATGATAGAAATACATGTATCCGTTTATCTACTCCATTGGCCCACGTCAACCTTGCTGCCCCAAAAGGTTGACTTGGGCCGAGGAGATGATGTCTGTTGAAGTTCTCAATATTGATCTACTCACCTTGGAACTTGGGGATGTTGTCGTATTAATGACCAACTCATTCTTCCCATTATTGAGTGGACAGCATGACAACACAAAGTTGGCTTCCTGTGGACACAAAACTCATATTCAACAACAACAGTCATTTACATTTATCAGTGCAGGCTCACTTACATCAACATTCATTTAACATGAAGCTGCGCTATCGAAACCCCTCGGCTCTGAACCCCAGCTATTATAATGTAAGGGTGTCTCTACCAATTGATTGGCTTGTGGGAAGAAATATTTACCCCTGGTATTGTAAGTGTACTTTCTTTGAAAAAAAAATTGTCTAAGAGAATAAATCAATAAATCAGTCATCCAATCAATAAATAAATGTGATAGTATACTAACATGATATAGAAATAATATGCAAACTTAACATAGGAATTAGTGGATTTTGTTAGACAAGGGGCATAACTCTGCAAAATACTTTCTGACACAACTCATTTTCGATAGGCATCTAGTGTCATTTTCAAAACAGATTTGCAGGCATTCTTCGCATTGTGTAAGAGAATAAATCAATAAATCAGCCATCCTATCAATAAATAAATGTGATAGTATACAAACATGATGTAGAAATTATATGCAAACTTAACATAGGAATTAGTGGATTTTATTAGACAAGGGGCATAACTCTGCAAAATACTTTCTGACACGACTCATTTTCGATAGGCATCTAGTTCAGGTCAAGAGAAACAACTGTATCACGTTAGGATGTTGTATATGGAACGGTTCTGAAATTACCACAATAACAAATCATAAATGGATTTTTATTTGTAAAAAGGGGCACAACTCTGCAAAATATTGTCCGAGATGACTCATTTTCGATAGGCTTCTGATTTACGTGAAGATAAATAGATGTCACAAGTTTGGTTGCCATGCATGAAACGGTTCTGTAGATATCGCGGTGACGGACGGACGTACGGATGAACAGCCGTACATGATGACGACAATACCCCTAGGCCAAAGTTGGCCGAGGGGTAAAAAGCAAAACATGTATGAAATGGAGAATGGGTAAAAAGCAAAACATGTATGAAATGGAGAATGGTATGGAATTTACAGAGTGGAGCCAGTCCAGAATAGTGTTGGTAATCAAATTACATGTTAAATGTACTCCTAATGGGTTGTGTCAAGTGTATTGGTCTAGCTGTTTACAATTCCCAACCATAACAATCAGCTTTTTTACCCAAGCTGGGCGACAAGAAACAAGTTGCAAATAACGGAATATGTAACAAAATTGTAAAATTCATGTTCCAGCTATGGCAGTGATATTTAATTGGAAATATTTTTTTAAATAAATTTAAATAAATACATCTAAATGATATCTTTTTACTCTGGTGTTAGTACTCAAGATTTGAAAAATCAACGACATCAAATAAGTGATGGATTAGAAGAACAATACAACACACATCCGGGATAATACTGTTAATTGCTGCGAGTCCAAATCTAATTCCGTTACATGTATAGATCTGTTATTGTTGAAAGGTTAAATTATGAGATCTGGTTAAAGTAAATTAGTTAAGAAAGTGTCGGAGGAATCTACAAGTGAGGTAATATTGATTACATTTATCACACCGAAGAAACTTCCTAACATTAGGCTCAACATTTGTAATCTATTCTAGATTATTGTTGGTCTATCTGTTGTCAGGCTTCCTGTATTTTCATGACTAAGTGGGCAACAATGTTTTATATAAACAGTTGAGTTAACATATTCCCCATTATCAGTAACCAATGATTCCAAGCATGGTTCTAGACATACACTGATCACAATACAAGGGGAGTAACTCTCACAATGTACAACATGAAGCTGCGCTATCGAAACCCCTCGGCTCTGAACCCCAGCTATTATAATGTAAGGGTGTCTCTACCAATTGATTGGCTTGTGGGAAGAAATATTTACCCCTGGTATTGTATGTAAGTGTACTTTCTTTGAAAAAAAAAAATTGTCTAAGAGAATAAATCAATAAATCAGTCATCCAATCAATAAATAAATGTGATAGTATACTAACATAATATAGAAATAATATGCAAACTTAACATAGGAATTAGTGGATTTTGTTAGACAAGGGGCATAACTCTGCAAAATACTTTCTGACACGACTCATTTTCGATAGGCATCTAGTGTCATTTCAAAACAGATTTGCAGGCATTCTTCGCATTGTGTAAGAGAATAAATCAATAAATCAGTCATCCTATCAATAAATAAATGTGATAGTATACAAACATGATATAGAAATTATATGCAAACTTAACATAGGAATTAGTGGATTTTATTAGACAAGGGGCATAACTCTGCAAAATACTTTCTGACACGACTCATTTTCGATAGGCATCTAGTTCAGGTCAAGAGAAACAACTGTATCACGTTAGGATGTTGTATATGGAACAGTTCTGAAATTATCACAATAACAAATCATAAATGGATTTTTATTTGTAAAAAGGGGCATAACTCTGCAAAATATTGTCCGAGATGACTCATTTTCGATAGGCTTCTGATTTACGTGAAGATAAATAGATGTAACAAGTTTGGTTGCCATGCATGAAACGGTTCTGTAGATATCGCGGTAACGGACGGGCGGACGTACGGACAGCCGCACATGATGACGACAATACCCCTAGGCCAAAGTTGGCCGAGGGGTAAAAAAACCCACCTTTCTTATTTTAATTAAAGGACATGTAGATTTACCTGTGGTGATACTTGTATCAGCTTGAATATAACGGATTAATGGCATAAATGATAATTATAGATACGCCTAACAGCTTCGATGCATTAGCATCTTCTACATGTAATCTGCAAGCACTGTTTCACCAAGGCAATTAAAGGGAGGTAACTAGACTAAATCATTAATATATTCATCAAACAACGTGAAGACAATAACAGTATATCCAGTATCATAATCAATTCAATGCCTATACTTCATATCAGTTGATTGGAGAATAAAATATAAGTACAATATCCGATCAGATTCTAGGATGTCAATCTCTCAGTTTCCATTGTTTGGACAAGAACCAACCAGATTTTGACAACACCCGGTAAGATTCTAGGCTGTCAATGTCTTAGTTCCTATTGTTTGGACAACAACTGTAAAAATTCTAGGCTGTCAGTGTCTCAGTTCCCATTGTTTGGACAACACCCGGCCAGATTCTAGGCTGTCAATGTCTCAGTTCCCATTGTTTGGACAACACTCTGTCAGATTCTAGGCTGTCATTGTCTCAGTTCCCATTGTTTGGACAACACCCAGTTAGATTCTAGGCTGTCAATGTCTCAGTTCCCATTGTTTGGACAACACCCATTCAGATTCTAGGCTGTCAATGTCTCAGTTCCCATTGTTTGGACAACACCCATTCAGATTCTAGGCTGTTAATGTCTCAGTTCCCATTGTTTGGACAACAGCCGGCCAGATTCTAGGCTGTCAATGTCTCAGTTCCCATTGTTTGGACAACACCCAGTCAGATTCTAGACTGTCAATGTCTCAGTTCCCATTGTTTGGACAACACCCAGTCAGATTCTAGGCTGTTAATGTCTCAGTTCCCATTGTTTGGACAACACCCAGTCAGATTCTCGGCTGTCAATGTCTCAGTTCCCATTGTTTGGACAACACCCAGTTAGATTCTAGGCTGTCAATGTCTCAGTTCAGATTGTTTGGACAACACCCAGTCAGATTCTAGGCTGTTAATGTCTCAGTTCCCATTGTTTGGACAACACCCAGTCAGATTCTCGGCTGTCAATGTCTCAGTTCCCATTGTTTGGACAACACCCAGTCAGATTCTCGGCTGTCAATGTCTCAGTTCCCATTGTTTGGACAACACCCAGTTAGATTCTAGGCTGTCATTGTCTCAGTTCCCATTGTTTGGACAACACCCAGTTAGATTCTAGGCTGTCAATGTCTCAGTTCCCATTGTCTGGACAACACCCAGTTAGATTCTAGACTGTCAATGTCTCAGTTCCCATTGTTTGGACAACACCCAGTCAGATTCTAGGCTGTTAATGTCTCAGTTCCCATTGTTTGGACAACACCCAGTTAGATTCTAGGCTGTCAATGTCTCAGTTCCCATTGTTTGGACAACACCCAGTCAGATTCTAGGCTGTCAATGTCTCAGTTCCCATTGTTTGGACAACACCCAGTTAGATTCTAGGCTGTCATTGTCTCAGTTCCCATTGTTTGGACAACACCCAGTTAGATTCTAGGCTGTCAATGTCTCAGTTCCCATTGTCTGGACAACATCCAGTTAGATTCTAGGCTGTCAATGTCTCAGTTCCCATTGTTTGGACAACACCCAGTCAAATTCTAGGCTGTCAATGTCTCAGTTCCCATTGTTTGGACAACACCCAGTCAGATTCTAGGCTGTCATTGTCTCAGTTCCCATTGTTCGGACAACACCCAGTCAGATTCTAGGCTGTTAATGTCTCCGTTCCTATTGTTTGGACAACACCCAGTCAGATTCTAGGCTGTCATTGTCTCAGTTCTCATTGTTTGGACAACACCCAGTCAGATTCTAGGCTGTTAATGTCTCAGTTCCCATTGTTTGGACAACACCCGGTCAGATTCTTGGCTGTTAATGTCTCAGTTCCCATTGTTTAGACAACACTTGGCCAGATTCTAGGCTGTCAACGTCTCAGTTCCCATTGTTTGGACAACACCCAGTCAGATTCTAGGCCGTCAATGTCTCAGTTCCCATTGTTTGGACAACACCCAGTTAGATTCTAGGCTGTCAATGTCTCAGCTCCCATTGTTTGGACAACACCTGGTCAGATTCTGGGCCGTCAATGTCTCGGTTCCCATTGTTTGAACAACACCCAGTCAGATTCTGGGCCGTCAATGTCTCGGTTCCCATTGTTTGAACAATACCCAGTCAGATTCTAGGCCGTCAATGTCTCAGTTCCCATTGTTTGAACAACACCCAGTCAGATTCTAGGCCGGCAATGTCTCAGTTCCCATTGTTTGAACAACACCCAGTCAGATTCTAGGCCAGCAATGTCTCAGTTCCCATTGTTTGGACAACACCCAGTCAGATTCTATGCCGTCATTGTCTCAGTTCCCATTGTTTGGACAACAGCCAGCCAGATTCTAGGCTGTCAATGTCTCAGCTCCCATTGTTTGGACAACACCTGGTCAGATTCTGGGCCGTCAATGTCTCAGTTCCCATTGTTTGGACAACACCCAGTCAGATACTAGGCCGTCAATGTCTCAGTTCCCATTGTTTAGACAACACCCAGTCAGATTCTAGGTCATCAATGTCTCAGTTCCCATTGTTTGGACAACACCTGGTCAGATTCTGGGTCATCAATGTCTCAGTTCCCATTGTTTGGACAACACCCAGTCAGATTCTAGGCTGTCAATGTCTCAGTTCCCACTGTGCGAACCATTGTGATAAAATCTTGAGTTAAAGTTAATCATACTCATGTATGTAATACACTGGATATAGTGTTATAACACATCTGGTCATGGACTATATACATGTAGAATAAATCTGGAATTAACCCTATTTGTGGGTAATCATGGAGGGGAAGAATTAGAGGGGTGACATATTGAAGGGGAAGAGGTACTGGTCAACACTTATAATTGCTAGTCCTCATCTTAAACACATGGTAAACAGAGTGACTAAGCGAGCTGAAAATCACTTCTTAATTTCCCAAAGAGAGTGACTCGTTTTGTTCAATCTTATCGTATTTCATAATTTTAGAACAAAAAAACCAGCCTGCCGAGTTTCTCAAAAATAGATGTCATGCAACAAGAGCATGATTTTATGTCTGCAAAACATGCTAAATAATATAATATGATGTGACATGATTAGCTGTAAACTGCTATTTATTTGCAAGCACTGTATGTCAGACTTTGATCTCCAAACTGAACGGTTTTAATAATCCCCGATTTCGATGATAACGCATGGAGTTCAACATGTTCAAGGTACGATATTACAACATAATTAGCAGTTCTTCGTGCAGAGGTATTTACTTCCACTGGCTGACTTTGCATGACCACATGGTTTGAAAAAGAGAACTATGTAAACAAATCGGGGTTCACTTGGGCTAATCTAGGTGAGCAAAAAATAGTGTAAATTTAGGCAAACGATGGTGAGCATAGAGTGATAGCTCACCTCCAAATGCAGGGATAGAATCGCTAATTTATTCAAAGGAATCCCTTCAGGGACACTGATAGGTCATTTTCAAATTTCAAAGCTGCCAGGGTTTGGGGAGGGTCCCGTGGAGGGTCCCGTGGAGGGTCCCTTGGAGGGATATGCATTCTGCCAATCACTGAAGAGGCACATTAGTTACTGCCAATCTCTCCAGGTCAAACAAAATTTCACAACAGGATAATTCCATGTTCGTCCTAACATCACTGAATGTACAGTGAACATGACCAGATGTGTTATTCCCCATACAAAAACTGACAACAAAGGTTAGTAAAAAAGGGGTGAACTTACAGCCTTCATGCCTACCTCAGTAAGCGACGGTTGGACGACGCCATTGAGCAGGACCGTAGTTACGGCACAGGGGCCGTAGAATCGACACTTGATCTCCTGTGGGGTGATACGAGTGTGGGCTACGAAGAGGAGATAACCCACACCTGAAATTTAAGACAGAAATGTTTGGATGAGAACAAAGATGACATGTTAATACAGCAATAATACTCTTCAAGGACTGGAGGAAGATATATCCTACTTATCTTAAAATTTAACAGGGTTTCACCTAGGGGTGATTTGGTGCCGAATTTTGGCCCCCTCACAAGAAACCAAGGCACATATTTTTTACAAAAAAAAAATCGTATTTTATTTTGTTTTAAAAGATGAAGACAACTTTGATCTTGAGCTCTAAGGCCTTTCGTTTTTTATTTGTTGGTTCACAGATCCGCCGACCCACTTTTTCCGAATAGTGGGGGGGAAAAATGACGATTTTGTCCTTTTTCATTTCCGCCGACGTACAAATTTGCTACTGACCTTATTTTTATATATCCTCTGATAAAAAAAAATCAATTCTCGACAGGATGACTCAGTGGAAAGGCTGAGGTATACGAAAATATACACTGTCGAAGAGTGAAACTTTAGACACGAGGTATCTGTAGACATCGCGCATCCATCTTGGCCATTTCTCCGCTGATAGAAATGTCAAGGGAGTTAATTCTGCAAAGTTGTTGTGGCGCGCTGTCTGAACAAAATGGCGGGAATGGCGGACAGTTTTTACATCTTGTCTCGTCGTAAAGAAAGGGGCAGATGTCAAGACTAGATCTTTTCAGCAATGTAACGAGCGGCAGCGATACTGCAAATGTATTACGTCGGCAGACATGGTTTCCTCTGTGAAGTCGTCAAAACATGAAGATGGTGTCGTCTCTGAATGTGACCTGTCTACCCCGATGTCAGTGTTGCACTCGTTCCGGAGTAAATTCCTTCAAGTTATCCTATCTGACAAGGACGCCAGACCCAGGGGAGCTGTTCCATTATGATGGATATGGCGAAGAGAAGAGATGCCCTCCCGAATAAAAGGTCACTATCTTCATATATTCGCTATTCGTAACCCCAATATAGGGGGCCTATATTTCGTGATTTCAGGGCCATGGGTGGTAGCATGTTGTTGATGCCGAATCTTGTATGTATTTTTCACAGCCGAAAGGACGTCCATTTTTATCAATAAAATGCTCGAAACTTTTGTACAATTAGTCAATAGTTTTAACTCTCAGTAAATACAGATATCTTGCAGATACAACAACATGCCACCAATTATGACCCTTGGACCAATAATTATTTACAAGTTCAGAAACTGTGGTCAATACAAAATACAACTTCACAAACTCTGGTCATCAAAAGTTCTCTTTTGAGAGGATGTTGAAAAAAGACAGCAAAACCAGGAGTCTCGTCTTGTCAAACCACTTTGAAGACATCAACGTCCTTTCATTGAACATACCACAAAGTGCATATATTTTTTTCTGTGGCTTCTACATGATATTATACATGTACACCCATAGTGTTACAACTGTTCTCGGCTGTATTGAAGTTATTACACTATGAGTGTAATTTTGTGTGGGTTTTTTTCTCTCCTGTCGACCTGGTTTTTTCATCACTCAAATCCGTGAACCAACAAATAAAAAACAAAAGGCCCAAGGTGCTGACGGAATGCTCTGATAGCATGTCAGAGCATCTAAGGGTTTTTGGCGGCCAGAACCATAGGCGGGCCCCAGGCCCCATGCAGCTCTATTTAGGTTTCACAAAAAATAAGTAAAAGACCGCTATTCAAATTTTCTACATGAAACCCATATCAACTGTATTTCACTGTCTCCCTCACCCATCTTGATGAGTCAATGTATCAATCAATCTGTTGGGATCGATAAACTGGCTTGGTAAATTACCCATATGGGTTCTGGATAAAAATAGTTTGATGGGTTTACTCTAAATCAAACCAATCAGCAGGCCCACACAGTCAGCTGTCTACACCAATGCGCTGTGAGGTTAGAGTTTTGACTGGTTTGAAATTCAGCACTGGTCAAATTACCTTTGATCTCGGGATGAAACTGACATTGGGTTTCAAAGCATACATGGTACTCTTTCGATACCAACATGCTACTTCGTAACAACCATGTTGGGGGGGGGGGGGGGAGGGGGGATGTTAAATCAACAAGCTCACAGAGCAACAGCCTATCTTCATCATCAGAGAAAATAATATCTTGGAGCATGGATACCTAAAAGTCACATTTATGTGTTTGACGAGATAAAATATTTAAATTTTGAATGAAGGTTGCCTGTGTGAGCATACATTTCAGCTTTCTCCTGCAGCTTTTGCTGAGAAATTGACAGAATATTGGTCGTTCTGTTTCCTGACAAAAACAAAGTTTGAAATGGAAAGTGAACAATTTCTAATGACAGGGGAGATAACTGGGCATGCATCTGTTTTGTTGAAAAACACTTTTCCGATGCAAAATCTGTTTTATTTCACTGGGAAAATCAGAAAGAAAATGAGAATCCTGGCATAAATATTTTACACCATATCTTCTATCGGTGCTGCACATTGGGGTTACTCACCAGGTGTTATGGGCTGGAGTTCATGTTTGAAGTGGATGACAAATCTATCCCCATCACAGAGTGGAAAACATTGCAGTGGGAATAAGGCACACATGATTTTGGCGGTGTTGTTGATCGTCACGGAAACCTGTCTGTCAAACTCAGCCGTAAGTCTAAGGACAGGAAGACGAAGTGTGAGTCAAATTGAAATCATCGCAAAAATTAATTGCATAAAATATTTTGACTCTCAAAAGATGGCTGAAGATAGATAAATAACAAATAGAAGTCAAGCTGCCAAATTCTGGCTAGCTTTTTCACATGCCAAATTATGCAACTAGTTTGATATTCAACAAGAAATTGATGCAGTAACATGAAATAGGAAGATGGAATATTATATCATAACTGCCAGAAATAACTTTTCAATAATTTTGACACTCAAAATTATTATTCGGGTCAAATTTTTTGGCAATCCATATCTTTCAGGTTACATTTTATAGTACAGAATTTTTTTGACATCAAATATTTTATTTTGGCAGAAGTGAAGATTTTTTTGTTCAAGTGATGTGCATGAGCATTAACATACCTGGCGACATGGTCAAATAGCATATCTTCTACATCACAGACATTTAACATCTTGGCATACGTCATAGCACTATTCCCAGTGATGGTCTGTGAGGCAAAGTTAGCACCTCTCTCCAGTAGGAACCGTACTATCTGCTTGCTGCCTTTCTTGACAGCCTGTACATCAACAGATTATAACACAGAAATGTCAAATATACATGTCCATTATACAGTATTAACATGATTAATGCAAAATTCTTGGAGACCAAAAGTTCAGGTAAGTCTGGAAACCATGTGTGTTCTGCTCAAGATGGATGAGGTGTCTGTGTGTGTGCTGGGGGCAATGGGTTCAGGGCCGTAGCCAAGATTTATTGAGGGGTGGTTCGCCTTCACTCCAAAAGGGCACATCAGGGAGTTCACTCTATGGGAAAAGGGGCAAATAGGGGGTTCGCTTCAGTTTGAAAAGGGCGCATCAGGGGGTTCGCTCTATGGGAAAAGGCGCAAATAGGGGGTTCGCTTCAGTTTGAAAAGGGCATTTATATGAGAAAAATATATAATATTTCTGAAAGGGGGGTTCGCCCGAACCCAGAAAACCCCCCTTGGCTACGGGCCTGGGGTTACTTAATACTCTCCATCACAAAACGTGTGCAGGTAGAATATTTTGCCAGTTTGTGGGCACAGTTCCACTCGACATGACCAGAGGATCAATGGACAATGCTTTTAGTCATACATTTAATCAATATTTTTGTTCAACCATGCATTGAAGCTTGGAACCCTGTGTATACCTTCATGAGGGCAGTTTCTCCCGAGGTCTGTTGTAGGTTAATATTGGCCCCCATCTCCACCAGCAAGACCACCGTACAGAAGTGGCCCTGCTCACAGGCTAACATCAGCGTGGTCATCCCCGTCCTCTGCTGGGCGTTGATCCTAGCCCCATGACTCACTAGTAGCTCAGCGATATCGTCATAACCTGCAAATACAATATCATCACAACCTGTATACAGAAATATCATCATAACAAGGCATTGATCTTGGTTCCATGACTCAATAGTAACTGTCTTATAGATATCATCATAACTAACAGGTAAGGCCATACAAGTTTATAAAGTTGGTTCTCAGGTACTTTTTTTTCAAAATCACGCAGGCGGTTTTTATTTATTTTATTTTATTTATTTTTTTAATTTTGTTTTGGAATTTATTTTACATTCCTCTGCATACATGGCAGTGTGAATAACGTCACAGGACCTACGAAGTAGGGTAGGTATTAGGACTCCGACGCGCACCGAGCTCTTTGAAATCCCCCTGCCCCAAGTTGAAATCCTGCCTATTTTAAGATGGGCACGGCCCAAGTCAGAATCACCAGCGATTTACATCAAAAATCTCCAGAAATTTTCATCAAAAGTAGGTCAGCTCAGAACTTGCTGGTAACAGTCCCCTAATGCACCTTCATGCAAAAAATCAAGATTCTAATCAACGGTTCTCCTTATTTGCGGACGAAAGGTCTCGGAAGGACTCACTGACTGACTACCGGAAAATTTGCAGATGGTAGCCTACTTCGTAGGAATACGGATTGTGTTTCATGAATACAGGTACCAGAAATTGTATCTGCTGATGGAGAAACCTATTCTGTTGAAGAATCCTTGCATCGCCTGATAAACATATCACTGGAAAGCTTGGACAACAGAAGATGATCACATGTAGCAGAACTGTCAGTTCACTGGATTATTGGCAAAAATGGATTGATTTCAGTGGAGTTAAATTTCGTCATTATTGTTGAATAAACTGAACTGAAAATATATATCAATGGCTTTTTTTAAAATTTTCTTATCGATATGTCACCAAGAAAGTACATGAAAAGTCACTGAACAGAACTTTCCAAACTCGCATTGAATGCTGAGATCTGCATCACGAAACTCAGTTGACAATTTTCAATTGTTCGACTCATCGAATGTGTGGTCAATTAAGCTTTCATACAACTTACTCGTACATGGTTACACGATCCCCAAAGTTTCCGATAATCCATCAATCTCTAAAAATTTGAACTCCGGACACAAACTGAATGCTGACCAACACCACATTCATAGATTCCGGATGATTCATGAAGTTAGGTGACTGGATCAAACATATATCTCGGCTCATTTTAACGTAGAGTTACTTTGATTGAGGCTGCCGAGGGATATTTAGTCAGGCTATTCATATATGAATTGTCGACAACAACACTTCAATAGCAAGAATGTATTTGCCTACAAAAAAAAACTTGAAAAGGCCGAAATTCGCCACTTTGCAGTTTCCTGCTTTTCAGCAAACAATAGCTTTCAGTGTTTTTACTGTCATTGTTGTGAAAAAAATTGTATTTTTTCATTTTTATTTTTTTTTGCTCTAAAATTTGTAAATAAAATGTCTGGACGCGTAAAAGGTTACATGGAAACATGAAAATTGATACCTAGACTTTTTCTTCCTTGTCTATCCATACTAGACCAGTGTAGACGAGCCTCTCTTTTACTTGCCGATACGGATACAATTTTAAATTCAAATTCTACTGCCTTTCATTGGGTCATAATGCTTCATTCTCCGAGTCTGTGGCAGTTTAATCGGACATGACAAGTTCTGTAATATGGAGAATGAGTCTGGATCCAGACAGAATTTAGAACTTATGATAATGTATGGAAATACAGGGGAGGTAACCAGTCTAATTCATATCAAGCTTAACCCTTGTCCTGTCAACTCTGTGTATACACGTTGCTCGACTGTCGAGTTCCAAGTGTCGACTCCGGATAAATACGTTCCGCGAAACCATCGGACGTTTGATCGTTTTTCGAAACAATTTGGAGCCACGAGTGGAAAAATCAAACCAGACATGACTTACTTCAACTAAAACGTACTTTTCCATTAATTATTTCAGTGAGTTCGGTGTTTATTACTAAAAAAGACGCTTAGTTATGTGAAGATCATCTACAAATGTGAAACAGAGCGTCATTTATTCAGAAAAGTTTGTTGAAACGCGTAAAAATGCACCACGTTTACAAGTTTCTGCAAAGAAAACCCGGAAGCCACTCCCAACGTTAATGTCAAATTGAAGGGCAACAACTCTGCTTTCATCCTCACACAACCTTCTTCATGTCACGTAGTAAAAATGTGCCGATTTTATTGGGTGAAAATGGGTCATGTGTTTCGGATTCTTTCCATTCAACTCCAATAAACCTGCGAAAATGCTGATCACATGGCGTAAGCCGACTTCCTGATTGGTCAAACTGCTCCAACTGTTCATTAACATAAAATATCGTTCGAGTTACGCATGCGCCCTGGCCGAATTCGACGGAGTCAGAATGGCGCTTGGTTTCGCTGAGGGAAGCCACACGTCGCGTAAACAAAAGGATCTTTACCGATTTACTTGGAATGTTCAATAAATATTCAATAATAGTTATGCTACGAGTAACCAGGAATACATACTGTGACATCTATAAGAATTTAGACGAGTTATTAAGTCGAGATGAAGCAAAACAGACTGTCCATCGGTAGTACTCTGAACGTGATAAAATTCCTTACGGGAGTTTTACGTACACTTTTTTGCCGAATTACGATTCCTATATATTTCTAAAGCTGTAAAATGCCAAATATGTTCTGAGTGTATGTTCAGGGTTTGATGTTCAATGTATCGTGCATCAGATACCATCCATTGTTTTAATTTATTTATCAATTCCAATGACCAGACAGTCGCCCTTTTTTGAGCCCATTTTGAACAGTTCAACTCTGCTTGACAGCCTGGCACTCACACTTCGACCAGCGTAAAACTGACTGACAGGACTAGGGTTAACAATGTTGGGTGTATGTCGTAATTACAGACCAGGGACTTACCTTTCTGTGCAGAATACATGAGAAGAGTCCGGCCCAGCGAGTCTATACTCTCAAGGTTGTAACTCCGTTGGCTGTTCAATGCATTCTTTGCTTTCTCAAAATCTCCATTCAAGACAGCTTCTTGGAACTGGCCTGAAGAAAAGAATTTTTGTTTGCATGTGTAATATTTGGAAGCCGAATTGTCTTGTATATATCTTCAGGAACCAATTGCACAGATATTATTCACCATTATATGTAGTCCGTATATATACAGAAATAGTGCAGAAAATCAGTCATGAGGAGGATTTGTGCCCAGAATGGATCACAAATATCACTATAAATTTACATACTGTCACTGAGTGTTGTTAATTTATATACTTTCACTTTAGGGAGCTTCTTGAAATAAGGGCATACCAGGGACTGGCATAAGGCATTCCAAACAGTGTGGCATGGTGCGCCGAGTTGGAACTCCTAGGAACTCCCTGGCATCCATTTTCGAACTCGGCAAAAGAAGGATAGCATAGGGCTTGTCATACAATAGCACAAAGGGAATGGCAGGGAATCCTATCCATGCTGATCAGAACACTACACTGGGCATAGTGTATCCCATTTGGATAACCGGCATATGCCATTCCTTTCGAGGAACTCATGCCCTAATTTCAAGAAGCTCCCTTAGTGTTGTTCAATACATACTTTCATTTAGTGTTGTTTATTACCTACTTTCATAAAGTAATGTTATTTTACTTACTTTCATTGAGTTCCAAGACTTCTGGGTTAGTCTTCATTTCCTCCACCTGTGAACAATAGGAATGTACATATAATAAATTTTATGATTTCTGGGCCACAGCGACCGGAACTTTGATCTAAATTTTTCTATGCAACAAATCCCATATATCTGTTCACAAAAACGCAATTTACTTCAATATTGACCTGAATTTGGCTGTAAGACAAATCTACAATCCAGTCACAAAAACTTGGTTTTCAAAGAGCTTTGACCGTTGACTTCGATTTTAGTATGCAACAAATCATCTCCCAAATTTTGTATCTGGACCAATAAAAATGTGAGTGAATGAGTGAATATGATTTAACATCGCTTTTAACTATATTTCAGTCATATCATGACGTTGGGTCCTATTCCTTTTCACACCCGGGAACCACACGGGTGGGGTCCTATTCCTTTTCACACCCAGGAACCCCAGGGGTGCCTCAGTCGCCTCTTACAAAAAGCTGTCTGAGGAGCCGAGGCCTATTCTTACCATGACCTGCGGTGTGCATGACGACATCCCAGGTCAATCCCCGGAAGCCCAACGGGGCAAATAAAAATGTGCATACAGATAGAAGACTCTCAGAGATAGCGACCGGACATGAAAAGGACAGACATAAATCCGCATCACATACATGTACATGATTCGTCGCTATATGACTGAAACAATGTTGACAGCCACGTTAAATCTTATTCACTCACTCACTCACATACATGATACATGTATAATGTCTTCATTATTTAGCAACATATAAGGAGAGAGAGAGAGAGAGAATTAAGGTTCAATGTCGTGTTCAGCAATATTTCAGCTGTATAGAGACTAGCCGCTTAAAAAAGCAATGCAACATCTATTGTTAAACAACGTGGATGAAATTCTGAAATTGGACTCGAGTTTGCCATTAAATAAACAGGCAGGATGAACAGATGAAGATTTCACATACATGTAATAGACTGCGAAACACTCCTTTAACAAGTTTAACAGTACTTTCAGGAGGCTGATAAGAGCTAGGCCTGGGAAATCATAAATCATAAAGCAGGTGAGCAAGTTTGGAGTAAAGGAAAAATTTGAAATATTTGGCAAGTCTTGTATTATTTGTCTGTATGAATTCTCGTACCCACCTCTCGGTCATACTCGTCTGGGTCAAGGTCATCCAACTCAATTTCTGGCTCTTGATCTGAAAGAATAAATATTCAAGTTACTTTCATCAAATCACAACATTTGGTATTAGATCACAGTACAAGTTTAAAATATTTCGTGTGGTTCACAAAGTGCGTATATACAAACACCAGATTTTCCAAACAACAGTTGTTGCTTCTGCCCCTGCCGTTATTGGTGGGATACAAAAATCACATAATTAGAGACATATGATTAAGGTAAAAATAACTGTGGATGCATTTTGACCTGACGGCAACATCACAATCCGTGCAGTGCTTGAAACTCCAGTTGCCAACTGATCATGATCAAAAAATATCCCAATGGGCTCCAGTACCCCTCGGTTATCAGTTATTGTCTACACTCACCAATCATGCATTACACACAAAAAAGATGTATTTTTAGAACTTTGACAACACCATATGGGTTAACAAAAATGTGATCTAGTACAGTTGACTGTAGTTCTCTTATTTTAGAAATACATGTACATACTAAGAAGTTGAGCCAGGTCAGCTTTTACCAAGGTCTTAATTGATGGGAAAACTTTTGCGGTGAGGTTTTGGTAGAGCATGACCTTGGCTCTAAATACATTTAGTCTTCTGTATATATGTACATGTAGCTCATAATTAAATCAAGTGATTTGATCTTGGTCGACCAAGATCAGTCATCAACCATTTTCTGATTCATTCTAACTTAATTACGTATGGAACATGAATTTGGAGATCTTAGACTTCAACATGTATAGAATTTGAAGTTTAGAAAATAGTTCAAGGTCAGTGATATTCAAAAGAATTCAGGTCCATGCATATGTGGTATAAATTTGGACAATGTAGATATAATCCTTCATGAAATATTGTACTAAGTAGAATCTGACCTGGATAAAATAGGTCAAGGTCAGTCATCTTCAGCACACCTCTGGGACATTGGCAGATGTATGCATAGTATTAATTTGGATAGCCTAGCTATATTTTTTCATATATCAGAATACAGAGTAGATGACCTTGAAAAATAGGTCAACCTAGATAAGCTTCTAGTCAACCACCAGCTGAATATGTAATATGAAAAAATATAGCAAATACTAGAATTTAGTTAAAGGACTGGTTGACCCAGTGACAGGATAATGTGCACAAAAAATGATTTTTAATGATTTCCTGATTTTGGGGTCAGTGACTTTGATAGTCAAAGTATCTGACGCATGGACAAAATTGCAATTTTCCGCTCTGTTAAGACCAGTGAAGGATTTCACCAGAACGATGACTCTCTCTCTCTAATAATCCAATTGAATGTTACATGTCCAGACGATGAAAGGCATGCACGTTTTCATGATGTCGACACCCAACATTGGCCCAATCTTCAATGAGATCATAAAAACGATTGTTTCGAAAGCCTTCAGATTCTATCAGCTGTTTGAAAGGAGTTCTTTCTAATCTTGTTGAATAAATGGTTAAAAGCATTAAAACTACTCGGGGACAAGAGAATTGGGCAATGATTCCATCAAAATAATTTGACCTGTCCAGTTTTAGCTTCACGGCAGAACGGAAGTCAGACTGACGACTTCCGTTTTGAACTACTCCAGATGGCTCATGTGCCACAAAAACGTGCCACAACAACAGCCGGTTTCTGAGTTTCGGTCTCCCTGGAGCTAAAACTTGTCAGTTTTCGATAAACAAGACCTGAATATAAAGGTAAGATCATACAGAATCCAATCATTTTATTGATTGTGACTATAACGGCTTCAGAAAATATGGGCCATAATCTTCTGCAGTATAGAGAAAGGCCCCACCGGAACTAGCCAACATTGGGAATAATGGACCAAACTTGGGGATTTTTTACAGTGTTCACTTCTTTGTTGTACAGTAGTTCTGAATATGGATTAGTGAGCTGGGTTTAAAGCTGCGAAATGGCAAAAGGAAGCGAAAATGAGGGCTGTTGATGGACTACCACATAATATTGTGCAAGCCTACAATACATTTCAGCCATGCCTTATGACACAAGTAGATCTACACTGACTCACCTTTGCTATCAGTCATTGCGTGAACTGTCCTGCTTGCGGCCAAGTTTTCAGCAGTTTCCATGGGTGGAGAAACCTCGGCAAACTTATCTCCCCTGGAAGAGCTCTCCAGTTCGGAACTTTCACTTATAGCTGTTTGTGTACATGTAACGTCAACACGTGAGGTAATATTAATGTTCGAGTTAATACTAATATTAGTAGCACCAGTGGTAAAGTTAGCGACCCCGAACAGGCTATCCTGCGGGCCTTTCGTCGATCTGTGAATCCCAGACTTCGCACTAGTACATGTTGTAGCTGGCTCATTAACTAAGTCCAAAGCCTTGTTAGTCTTTCTCCTATGGTCAGATTTCTCTCCCTCCTTCAAATCTGATTTCGATGACAAAGATGATTTTTTTTCTGTTTCTGACGTGACTTTCTTCTTTTTCTTCGCAGTCAGTGGCTCCTCCGTTGATACGGCTCTCTTTGGTATTTCTCTCTTCACAGTACATGCTGAAATGAAAAAAAAAAAGTGCATGTAGTGCTAGCACACTGGGAGGCTTGTACATGTACATTGGACCAGCAGCTAAACCAGGTCAACTGGGCCAAAATTGACTAACAGGAAGTGGTACAATGTAATCACAGGATCTGATTGGATAGTTTCAGAGCATCTACATCTGTTTTTCCAGCTTCCCAGGAAATGGTGAGGAAGTGTAGATCATTACAAATGTAGATTTATAACCAGAGATAAGTACATATTTACAGACGGACTCCTGGAACTGCTAACTCCTTGCAACTAATTCGTGACACTGCACTTGACCTATCTGGAGGGAGATTAGTGATAATTAGGTCAATAATTC
The DNA here is from genome assembly GCA_036873755.1 of Hanleya hanleyi. NCBI lineage: Eukaryota > Metazoa > Mollusca > Polyplacophora > Lepidopleurida > Hanleyidae > Hanleya > Hanleya hanleyi. The sequence continues at coordinate 22,043 of JAVTVY010031922.1, read as the reverse complement.
ATAATATATAGTTTCTCATGTTTTGCTGACAATGTCAGTTCTCATTTAAGGTTCAAAGATTCCTTGTGATGAGATTTTGATACCTTATCGCTCAAATAAATTACAATAAATGAAGTCATCAAAATGAGAAATTTTCTGGAATCCGATCATTCCTGAATTAATGATCCTGAATTAGAATTTTGTGATAATTCGGATATTTTAAAAATGTGATCAGAAATATTTGAATTTAAATTCAGATATTTGTGAATATTCGGTCTTCAAATTTCATGCTGAAACATTTAACTTTCAAAGTTCTTTCAGATTCTCACAGTGTAGTTTTCATAGCACTAAATGATACCTCATTTTATTCAAATTTCATCCTAAAAATTATTTTTCGACAGTCCAATTTTCAATAATTTTAATTTAAAAAAATAAATAAAAAAATTGTGATTGTCACAATCCTCAAGAAGAACAGACATTTCATGATACAGGTATCAACAGATGCATCCAATAAACATTTCCTCCAACAATATTCAAATTTCCACTTGGGTGCTCAAACTCTGGAAGCCCAAAACTTACTACGGTAATTTATATTCTTTGGAATGAATATTTCTGGTCGATCTTTCATTTTGAGTCAGGCATAGACAAGCATGACAAGAGCTATCCCCTGAGCACAGTTAAAAAAGAATTCTTATGTTAGATATTTTTTCTTTAATTTTTCTTATCTGAGAGTAATAATCTTGAAATTTCAATTTTTTTCTTGAAATTTCTGATTTCCATTAAAATAAAAAATATTTTCTTAGACAAGTATATTTGCATATATGAAATTTATTCGAATAAGATTTTTTTTCTTTATCAAGAAAAATGTTCTGATTATTTCAATGAAAGTAAGAAATATTTTCTTACACTAGTATTTTGCATATAAAATGAAGAAACTAGTAAAGAAAAATACTCTCGCCCAAGAAATGGCAAAACAGTATATTCTCAAATAAGACCAATTGGGGAATTTATGTTTCAACACATTCCAAAGCAGAACACTTTCTTTTCGTTGTGCGTATAAATTACTTGAAAAATTTGGATATTATAAAGTATTTTATTTATTTTAAATTAATTAGTTCAGGGTAGCAATTCAGGAATTTAAACATTATCAGTGATATACATGTATCACTGTATATATTTCTGACTATTCACATCATCTTCGATGCTAAATTATAGTCTACATAACATAGGCCTAGCAGTTCTAAGCTACATGTACATGTAACATAACTTATGGTTCAGCAACAGTTTTAATGCAGGACTACAAAATGATGCAAAGTGTAACAGCTCAATATTTAGTACCGGTATGACGTATTCCACTTCATTTATTATTTGCCTGCATGATGTCTATTAAATCCATAACACATTCACTGCATTGATTGGACTGTTTCTTCGCTGTTTCAGAATCCCATTGACGTTTTGTTTCAATAAATGAGTCCACTTATGAAAAGGAGATTAAAATCAGCCTTTTCTTCTAGTCAAGCAAGTTACATCTACATAAAAAAAAAAATGTTTTTCAAATTTATATCTTAATTTTCTATGGTGTACAGAAAACATAAACGACACTATAAAGTCAAACTGTGTGTCTATTATTCACCAAGGAGTCTACACAGTTAAAAATAATTTCTTGGATTGTTGCTTGAGTGAGTGAAATTTTCTCAAGAAAATATAAGAATATTTAAGAAAATGTAAGAAATAATTTCTTGTTGTGGATTCACTTTTTACTTATTTAAGACTTTTCTTACATAAGAAAAATAAACATTTCTGCATATTTATAACAAAACAAACAAGCAGAGTTCAAAATTGCTAAGAGCAGCCAAAGAGTTCTCAAAACTATTCCTTTTTATGTGAAACGACTTATTTTTCAGTTGCTTGAATTTCTTCTTCTGTAGAGGACAAAACTGATTTTCATTTAAGAAAATTTCACTCATTCAAGCAAACATCCAAGAAATTATTTGTAACAGTAATAATTATCATTCACCTTATTTACTCAATCTGCTTGCAACTAAATCTGTAAAGCCATAATTGCTGCGTAATATTAGCAAATGATTTGGGGCGAAAGCGTTTAAAAGAATTCATCGAATATATACATGTAGATGATTTATTTATGATGCTAGGAAAAACATATGATTTATCTGCTAACTCATTTGTAAACACCATTCCATTACGGTTACCCCAAATCATTTGCCAATATAAGCTAAACGATTAATTGTAAACGCTTGAGCTGCGCAGCTTAGTATTAAATTAGTATAAATAAATACGAAGTAGCCCCATCACAATGACGGCAACACTGTTAAACATCTATTTACATAACCATACACACATTCCTCCAAATCACATGTTCAAGATAGATCGAGTTGCCTCCCTTGTGCTATTTGAAGCGCCACGTGTTTGAGTATCCCGGATGTGCTGCTGAGACCGACACACTAAGCAGACGACACCATGCAGGGTTTCATACATGTCGTATTTTGACACCGGTATTCGGTGTCAAAACTACCGTAAAAACTCAATTTTGCCACCAAAAAAGTCTGAATGTTTTAGAAGGGAAAAACTGAAATTTGGGAAAAAAACTGAAGTCTCCAAAGGCCAATACTTCGTTATTTCGTAACTTATAATCGAAAGATATTGCGGGCAAACGATCGGGAAATGGGGAATACCAGAATAAATAGGTCGGCATCTTCAGCCATTTCCGTGAGATTCGTTACCGCTTGTCTTTGTCGATCGCTAATTATTTATGTCCGTTTCTCGGATGTCATCGGGGTCATGCCATCGGGAACCCTAAAAACTGTATTCATAGTAAATGTATGTGGAGGTTTCCGAACTGCGTCGTGTAGGGGAAAAACTGAATTTTCCTGGGAAAGTTTGACACGTGGGAATGATGAGCCCCTATAAAGACGTCTAACTCTCCTTGGAACGGACAGGTAAATATCTGACCATCGCTGAATAGTATTTATGATAAAGGAGACGATGTAATCTTCGCATAGAGCATTTGTTTTCACTCAAAGTTGAATGATCTTGTCGTGTTGTTGTTGTAAAGAAACTGGCATGTCGTTCGCATGTACGCATTGTACGATGTTGAAACTGAAACCAAAGTTTGATTGTACCGTAGTTAATAAAGTTTGAATGGATAATTCCAAGAGAGCGAGCTGATTTAGCCACAATATAAACCTGACTAGATCATTCTTTGATTTGAAGATACATAAAGAAGAGTTGAAATTTTTTTATACTGTCAAAACTTAAAATTTAATGAGATGGTGCAAACATGGAGGTAAAATCGGATCCGATTTTTACCTCCATGGTGCAAACAAACCCAAACAACTGAAGTTGATTTTTAAAATTACTAGACTAGGCATCCATTTTCTGGCATTGAATTTAACTGATCTGTCTATTATCCTGAAACAAGTGTCCCACATTAGGGCAGCACAGAAACATTTCAAATGCCTGCCCCATCAACGTCTGGCGTACTGCATTTACATGATTTACAATGTAGGTCAAACGTTATGGGCAAATCCATTCTTTCAATAAGGGTGGTCAAGTCAAACTGTTTGGCACTTATTTGCAGCCTTCAATAACCAAACATGGTAAACTTATGTATCTGTCTGGAGTCCGCATAATCCTATCGAAAGTGAGCCAGCTGCCTTCGCGCAATGGTTTACAAAATTGTGCGCCTTTTCAAACAGAATTCTCTAATTCGTTTCATTTTTATGAGTTTATGGTCGCCAAGGACTAGCTAGCTGCAGTTATGACAATTGCTTGTCTTCTATCGTGTAATTTTTTATTTTTTGCGTTGTCTTTTCATCTCTCTTTTTTTAATTTCTCTTTTGAATCTAACCCTGGAGTTGTACTGGACTTTTAATTTTAGTCCGAATATTTGCCAAATTTCACATCAAATCTTTTGAAAAAAGTTGAAATTCCCACGCAAAAATTATAATGTAAGATTTTGAAAGGGAAGTCTGGTCCAGATCCAAGTGGTTTTTAATTAGCGTAGCTGAAACGTTTCAAAACTTGCATACTTAAATTGGACATCATTTGCAAGCCAGGAACTGATACATCGATTTCATTCAAAATTACCAAGTTTGTAATTTTAAAAATTAATTTGAATTGCCTTGTGTAATCTTGTCTTGTTGACATCCACAATGTGACATAATGTGCTGAAAATAGATGATACCTTAGACCTTGGTAAATTAAGAACAAAAAACTGAAGATGTTAAATTTCCTGTTTGTTGCTTTATTTTCACAATTCAAATACATAGCGTTATTGACAGGCTCCATTGATGGTCGTATGAAAATTTGTTATATATTTTACTTATGGCGGTTGCAAAATTAGAAATAAACTCAATAGAAGTCTGTCGGCCGGCGACAAAAACGTAAAAATACTCAATTCAGGTGGAAAAAATATTGAATTTTCAGCATCCGGTGGCGAAAATTTGGACTTCTATGGAACCCTGCCATGGTCCCTTTAGAAGATGCAGATCGTTTTCCAAAATCTGTCGTCACCCCAATCTGTCGTTTCTGCCCACTTTGTTGTGAGTTGCACTTCTTATCGCGCTCGTAATTAGTGCAAACTTGTCATTGAAGATCGTCTCCTGAGATTTGTTTCCCGACTGTGCTATAACTGTGTTGTTGTTGTAAACGGAGATTACATAAGTTTTCGAGTGATTGCTCTTGCGGACAAGTAAATACAAGTCAAGTTTGTTGGACTTCGACAAATTCTAATTGTATCACCAAGTTACAAAACACTGAGTCTTAGATAAATTTAATCCTGAAATTTTCTTAAAGGAACAACAGTTTTTTCCCGCCCAATGTATGTGGAAATAATCATTTGATCAGAACGAGGCTGACTGGAGACTCGTGGGTCGGTCGGGAACCCTGAGAAGCTTGATTAGGCATGCTACTGTGGTAGCGACGACAGGTTTCCGAATGAGTTTGGCCCCCAAGTCATCAATTAGATTGTCTCACATGTATATGGTGAACAGTATGTGTTCATTAAGTTATGTGAATGGTCACTGAAAATATAATTTATGAAAACAATAATTGAAGATGATTAAATATTCAACTATTGAATGACTTACTTGAAGTGAATTCTTTAAATGGACAGTTTTACTGAAATAAATTGTTTCCTCAACTTGCCTATTTTTATTATTAAACCAGACCAGTTAAACAGACTTATATTAATCAATAATTCCAAAATAAACAACTCTCTTCCACAGTATACATATACACATATCACATATCATATTCAAATATTTGAAATAAAACCTGATTAGTAGGTCTAAATAATTTTGGGGTTACAACACTGGCTGTGAACTGATATGAAAAAAGAGGTATCTCTTTGATAGTTGGGAACACAATAATATTTTCATGCAGTCTACGTCTGTTAAACAGTCTGAACTACTACATTGTGCAAATTTAGAAATATGTTTATTCCAGTGTTTTCTGAATGAAACTGGCGCATGTCCGCTCAACAGTCCGATATGAAACAAGTTTTAAATCTAATAATTAGATTTTTTAACACAAAGTTGTACACCAATACTAGTTTGGCGCATGAAGCTTGAAAGAAAATGTACTTTCCAATGTGAATAAATCATGTGAAGTTCTTTAACTAACTACGATGCTTCTAGTTCAGCTTGTTCAATTTTTAAATCACTCTCCCAGAGTTCTATGAGAGTCACAGCTCTCTTCCTAAATTTACTTGAGCTATTTTTAGTTGTTTTTCTTCAAATGCCATCAGGAGCCACCTCGTCTCAGCAGGAAGAATGACATGATGAAAATTGCAATATCTTTGATCGGGAACAAATTTGAGCTGCCTTATAGATTTTTACAAAACGGGTTGAAATGATACGCATTTATTAATTTGGAGGACAACTTAACTAGTAAATATTAAAATTGCTGCAGTTGCATTCTCGTTTTCATTGGTCTGTTGAGACGATTGCCAGAACAAGCTACTGCAGCTCGTTTCAGCTATAGCAGCATAAAGTAGCTTTGCCCATGAAGCTAGAAGAAGCTACTTCAATTGAAAAGTGATTTCCGTAATAAATTAATTTGAAATAAGAGCATGATCAAATAAATAATAGTGTTTTCAGAATACATCTAACTACCAATAAATGCAACTTTTAATTAAAAACATGAAGCTGCGCTATCGAAACCCCTCGGCTCTGAACCCCAGCTATTAGAATGTAAGGGTGTCTCTATCAATTGATTGGCTTGTGGGAAGAAATATTTACGCCTGGTATTGTAAGTGTACTTTCTTTGAAAAAAAAAAAAGTTTTCCTCCACTTAAATTAATTTGTTTCTGGAATAAATACATACACTATAGATATACGTTTGTTCTTCGCATTGTGTAAGAGAATAAATCAATAAATCAGTCATCCAATCAATAAATAAATGTGATAGTATACAAACATGATACAGAAATTATATGCAAACTTAACATAGGAATTAGTGGATTTTATTAGACAAGGGGCATAACTCTGCAAAATACTTTCTGACACAACTCATTTTCGATAGGCATCTAGTTCAGGTCAAGAGAAACAACTGTATCACGTTAGGATGTTGCATATGGAACGATTCTGAAATTATCACAATAACAAATCATAAATGGACAAGGGGCATAACTCTGCAAAATACTTTCTGACACGACTCATTTTCGATAGGCATCTAGTTCAGGTCAAGAGAAACAACTTTATCACGTTAGGATGTTGTATATGGAACGGTTCTGAAATTATCACAATAACAAATCATAAATGGATTTTTATTTGTGAAAAGGGGCATAACTCTGCAAAATATTGTCCGAGATGACTCATTTTCGATAGGCTTCTGATTTACGTGAAGATAAATAGATGTACCAAGTTTGGTTGCCATGCATGAAACGGTTCTGTAGATATCGCGGTAACGGACGTACGGACGGACGGACAGCCGTACATGATGACGACAATACCCCTAGGCCAAAGTTGGCCGAGGGGTAAAAACCAGGCTTGTTTATGTTTTGACACTCTCCATGTTATAGCATTACAATTTTATAGGCTGTTCCAATAAATAGAACTGTAAAAGAGACTCACTCATTATTCTAGGATTTAGGACATTTATGCATGTGGGAAATTAGAGTCTTCTCTGATGTTATGACAGCTATATTCGATATTGTGATATTATTTGGCTGAATAACGTCAGAGCCTATTCGCCTCCTAAAGAGTAAAATGAGCGACACTGTCCGATATTAGAACCACCTGCTAATTGACGGTCTGTCAACCGTGCCAAAAAAATATACACCTTCCTAAATATCAAACTTTACAACAATGGATAATCCAGCAACTTTCATTCCATTTTGTATCTGTTTCGAGCTTCATGTCTTTTCATGGTCATGATGGGGCTCTGCATGACTATCACGTGAAACACCAACCCACGTGGTAGGTCTACATTTAAACTGACCAACCAAAAGATTATTGTTCTAACACATGGTGGTCTATTGCGCACTTCCCGAATCACATAGTAAGTTTGAACTCGGCTAGATTATGTGAACTAAATATCGAAAGCAAACAAGAATAGTGAAATAGAGCATTTCCATAGCGCAGTTCAAAAATAATTTTAAACGGCTGGAAACAGAGCAAATATGGCACGAATGTTGTTAAATTTATGCGGAGTGTGAAGGGAAATTATTCAGGAATCCATTGATGTGAAGTTTTATATTTTGGAAGGTGTATGTTTTTGTATAGTTGATGGTGGCTCCGATATAATATCATGACAGGATACAGTGAAAACCTAAAAGTATTGTTCAAGAGAGAAAAATATTAGATATTCTAATTATATCTGGGAAATCGTAAGAAATAATTTCTTGAGTTTTCTTGCAGGAGAAAAATATTTCTGCAATGTATCTTCACAGACTTGCAAGAAAAAGTAAGAAATAATTTCTTGCTTAAGAAAATTTTTTTTTTGACAAATCTTAAGCGAGAAAGATTATCTTGTCAGATCCCCAAGAAAAAGTAAGAAGTGAGAAATAATTTCTTATGGCATTAATTTAGGTGAGAAAAATTATCTGTCAGACTCCCAAGAAAAAGTAAGAAAAAGTGAGAAATAATTTCTTGCTTGAGAAATAATTTCTTATGGCATTAATCTTAGATAAGAAAAATTATCTTGTCAGACTCCCAAGACAATTTGAGAAAAATTAAGAAATACTGAGTTTTCTTTTCTCGTTCTAGAAAATAATTCTTAAAGGTAAATCTTAAATAAGAAAAAATTTCTTGTCAGACTCCCAAGAAAAAGTAAGAAAAATTGAGAAATAATTTCTTGCTTGAGAAATAATTTCTTATGGCATTAATCTTAGGTAAGAAAAATTATCTTGTCAGACTCCCAAGAAAAGTTGAGAAAACTTAAGAAATAGTAAGTTTTTTTTCTTGTTCAAGTTCATATTTTTTTAACAGTGAGCCAAAGACATCAATTGCCTGTTGCCTCAGGGGATAGCTCTCGTGTGGTTTCAGCGCATACAGTGAGCAAAAGGTTCATCGAATTGATTTCAGTTCATGCGGAACGCCTTCAAGATCATGTGATCTTTCATGTGACCCGGCCCGCGTAAAAATGGCCATTTTGAACAGTCGTACGTACAAATCACGTAAATATAAGTTGCGCTTCATTGGCCGGTCGAAAAGAATGGCTGAGCTGATAGCTTACGTTCGCTGCACATGGTTAGGATTTCACCCCGCGAGGCAAGAATTATCAAAGAAGATTGATATTTTGCTCCTGGCCTTGCGAGGTAAAAACTTCCCACACAAAAGAGCTATCCCCTGAGCCAACAGGCACTTGAGGTCATTGGCTGAGGGGATAGCTCTTGTGTGCACTGGGTTTAATTTTCTCTTGTCCAGGCCTTCATGTATCACAGAAAAGCCACATGTCTAGTCTCATTGTTCTCCTTTGTCCTTTGTGGGTTTACATGAATGAGAGACCATTTTTTCTGTACTTCATATCAAGAACTGGAATGGATATTAATTGACTTACCCCACATATTGCTGTCCTGGTCTATGCTCTGTGACTGTTCCTCCCCAGACTCCAGGTTAACGTCAGCCTCACCAGATGTCTCCTCTCTCACCTCTACCTAAAAACACACGCATCCAAATGGTTATTATATCCGACTTGTTGTAGCCTGATGTAGCTTGGAGTCTTGGAATGTTTGAGACTCTAAATATATTTCAAAATAAGAATGCCAAATTCCTGATATTTAACAAGGTGAAGATGGGAATGAAACTCCCTTTTTGCAGCAATGCTAAAAAAAAAATGATATCGAGACTCTCAGTTTTAAAGTTCTAGCTAAAACAGCCTGGAGTGTATCATATACATCTAATGGTCAACGTGTCAACATGCATTTTCAAGAATTTGTTCATTATTCCATAAAAAGCATTTTATGTTTGCACCTGGTACATACATGTACTTTTTTGCTGTACTGTCTTTGTTGTTAACAATAAACAGTATGGATTTGCAAAGAACAATGCGCGGCTATGGATATGATCTGATTGTGAAGGGACACATAATAAATTTATTTGTCAAATGGGTTTTCAGTCATACTTTCAAGGAGACAACTCCGTGAATAGGCAAAACTGTGTGCAGTGCCCTGACAAGTGCTGCATTTCTATTCATGGTAAACGTCAAACCTTGAAAGAAATTTATCAGCAGAATATAGAGCTACATTCAAGTATTGTTTCTAAAAATAATCTGATCTCTATGGACTTGCAGTTTGATCTTTTAAATATTGGCCTCAAGTATTGGCATATTCAGATCTACCTCAAATTAGCTACTCTCCAATTAAAACCGCGAGTGAATATGATTTAACGTCGCTTTCAACTATATTTCAGTCATATCACAACATTGGGTCCTACTCCTTTTTACACCTGGGAACCCCACGGGTGCCCCAGTGAGTTGCCTCTTACGACAAGCTGCCTGAGGAGCCGAGGCCTATTCTTAGCATGACCTGGGGTGTGCACAGTGACAACCCGAGTTAATCCCCGGTATTATAAGGAGTTCCCTTATCTTTGTCGCTTCCCAAATTTTCTAAACTTTAGGGATTCACAAAAGAAATATTCACAAAACATTAATCTTGTGCATTTCTACGATTTTAGCAAAAAAATAACATCTTGGTTTTTCTCATGATTTAGCATCCAAAGTTCCTACAAAGTAGGTTCTCATTTGCAAATTGTCCGGTAATGAGTGAGTCAGTCAGTCAGTGAGTCCATCCAAATCCTTTCTTCGGCAAAATAAGGAGAATCATTGACATTAGAACCTTGATTTTTGGCATGAATGTGCATGAGGGGACTGTTACCAGCAACTTCTGACCTACTTTTGATGAAAATTTGACCTACTTAGGTGACCTATAAACCTCGAAACTGGCAAAAACATGTCCTTATGCCTCCTAAGACCATGGAAATGCGCTTAATTAGGTCAGTGTGACCTGACCTAATTGGGGCGGGAGGAAATTTGGCTTAATGTCACACTCAAGTTTGTTTCACTTATATGGTGACAGTCAGTTTGGTTGGTGGAGGAAGCCGGAGTACCCGGAGAGAACCACCGCCCTTCGGCAAGTAACTGACAGACTTCCACACATGGACCAGCTGGGCTCGAACTCATGCCGGTTCAGCGGTGTGAGGCTAGTGGTCACCAGCGAAGCGCCTTAGACCACTCGGCCACCGAGGGCCCGACCTAATTGGGTCACGGTCAATGTGACCTAATTTCCGACCCAATTTCTGACCTAATTAGGGGACTTAGAAACCTCAAAATTGGCAAAACAGGTCTCAATGCCTCCTACGACCATGGAAATGGGCTTAATTGTATTTGCTAAAGCTTTTTCCAAAAATAAACATGGCAGTGTAACTACATGTAACGTCACAGGACCCACGAAGTAGGGTTTGTCTCAATGGCATACATGTAGCACTCTTGCGTCTTGGGATGTTACTCAAGCGGGGGGTTGGGGGAGTGGCATAAATGTACATGCATCCTCCAGTTCAATTTGTCAGTTTCGAGAAATTATTATACATGTATTTTCTTTTTCACATGCGAGTTCACAAGATTTTGACATAAAAGTTCATTCCAAAAAATTATACTACATGTATATTTGATTTACTTTAAAAGTTGAACTTTGGTAAAATGCAGATCTCAATGCTAGATTTAAGTTATGGGACATATTTCAGCACATGAGAACCATGGCATCAACATTTTCATCAACCTCAAATCCCCGCATAAAAAAATGAATTTCAGACAAGTCTTAATACTCAACTTCTAATTTTCTTTCTTTGTGATTGACCAGTTAGGATTTTTATTAGAACTGTACAAAAAGTTATCCATAGGCATATGTGTGGCAACATCAGTTCACAGGGAGATTCTTCTAGGCAGATTCACTTCCTAAATTAAATAGGTTTATTCTGGTTGTTGTATGTACATGTACGTGGTGTGAAAATACGAACTGCCTAACATGTATAAACAAAGAGGACAAGAGAAAAGTACAGTAGGCCCCCTATACATATTGAAGGCACAGGTTTAAAGACTGTTTAAAAATGTTAATCTAGAAAGAATTTACAGTTGTTTACAAGCTCTGTGACATATGTATCATACTGATAAATTTCATTCATAAATGACGTAACCACGACTACAAATACAGAACCTATTGTGGCTTGCATATAGTTTTGCATAAATAACGCAGTTGTCTTCCCTTGACTGTAGGACAAAATGCATAATCACCATCTGGGGAGATAAGCCACTGTGCCAAGCTCATCCGGGGAGATAAACCACTCTGTCAAGCAGTTCTGCATTTGAATTTCCAGAATGTCAAATTCATAGTTGTCATACCGCAGGTATGTAACCTGTGAACTGGGGTGCATAGCGCAGTGCAGGCCCCCCAAAAAGGCAGTCATATTTTGAGACATGCATTTGACTTGGCTTCCACAATTTATTATATTCTGGCCAGCAGTTATCAAAATGCCACAAAGTGAATTTCTGGTTATGGCAATGTAGTCCTGACAGGTAGACACAGCAAACGTTTTTCCAGTCAAGCTACATGTAATGACTGCCGCAATCAGCTCTCTGTCGCTTTGGATCACTTGAAACCCGATTACTCATTACTGGTTATACATGTAATGCCCAACATGCCAAGATGTACGTTATATCTTTCTAATCACCTTTTTCTTAGCTGTCTGCTGAGAGTGCCCGGTGATCATATTACACATGTACATGTGAATCTGTGATTACAACACCAGGGCGTGAAATCACACATTTAATGTCATCCCCAAAATAGAGAGTAAAAAAAAAATATATATATATGTTTATATTTATCCGGTGGCGGTATGTAAAATGAGAGTTCCGTACCTCTGCCTGCAGAATCAGTGAATGTAGCATAACTGAATTATGGCCGATTTCGAGGTTTTTGTTCAGTTCAATAGACGCTATACAGGAAGGAGTGCAATTTGTTCTTGGAATATGGATGGGGGAAAAAATGGTGAAGACCAACTCATGGTAAATTAAACAGGTCTACAAAGTTTCCGAAGCTTCCAGTGAAAACTGGGGGACTAGTTGAATACACAAGAACATGGTCTGTATACTGGAATTGATGCAGAAAATCCGTCCAAAATCAGTCCAGACAACAGTTAATATTTCATCTCATAAATATGCACATCCCAAAACCATATTAAATATGTGTACAAAGTTTTCTGAAGTATCCAGTAAAACTGTTTGACTAGTTTGATTTTGCAAGAAGGTAGTCTATATACATGTGTAAACGGTACCATACTGGAATGAATGCAGAAAATCAAGTCTAACTCCTGGTAATTTTTACAAAACAACAATCTCATAAATCTCATCTCATAAATAGAATTATGTACATGTACATCCCCAAACCCAATTAAACTTGCCTACAAAGTTTCAGGATCAGCCAGTGAAAACTGGGTGACTGGTTGAATACACCAGAACATGGTCTATCACATCTTCATTTTATCCAGCCAATTTCTACGTTCCCACTTCGAACCTGCCTTGATTTATCTGGCCCCTTCAGTGTTCCAAATCCGAGGTGTAAATTTCACCTACTAACAACAGAAGAACCAATCAGAACGTACACATCGATTGCGAGTGAAGTCACGTAGAGTGACATCATCCTCTATTAGCGGCGTCCTTCTTCCTAATATGGTGCCCACTATTTAGGTCAGCCAATCAATAACGCTCTTGTGCGACCCATTTCGAATTTCAAATGTTTCGCGGTCAGTGACGTCTCGTGTCTATTTATAAGTTATTTGAACACTGAAGGGGTCCAGATATATCAAGGGAAGTTCGAAGTGGGAACGTAGAAATTGGCTGGATAAAATGAAGATGGGTCTATCAGGGCTTTAGATTACATGTACATGTAGGCCTACTCTAATTAGGGCACACCCTATATTTGGCATGGCAAATTTTTTGAGGCAGGAAAATGCGCCCAAATTACTGACAGATATTCAATGTACCCAATTTTGGCAAAACAAATAGGGTTTGACTCCAATATGACACTTAATTGGTGAGGAATCTCCATTAACATAACTGAACATTGATTCTCAAAGCAAGAAAAATATTTCATTTTTTTTTATATTTTCTTTTTTATAGAATTTTAATTGCTCTCTAATTTGGGCACAACGTATCAAGGGGGTATCTAAAGCCCTGCCTGTATCATATACTGAATGTACTCGAACAGATGCACTTGCATGTGCATTGTATATTCCAGGCCTGATCCAGGCTGTTTTTGCGCCATGAATTTGGGCGCCCAAAATATAAAAAAAATATTCTTTTTTTTCAGCAAATCTCCTCTCTGAACAGGCTGAAACCAATACCAATGCAAGTAATATTGCCAAATATTAAGTTATCAGGCTGTATTTAGACCATTTCATACTCCCACAGCTTCCCTGGGCTTTGACAGTGCCACATCATGACCTATTTCACTATAACTTATCACACACTGTGCCATGTATGGGTGCCCAAACTAAAAGTCAAGATCAGGCCCTGATATTAATCTGTATTGTGTGGACTTGGTGAGCATACACAGAATTCTTGATAGATAAAATGGACAAACAGACGAAGGACTACCGACAACAATTATACCCACTCTGGTTCAGGAGATAGAGTGCATACATGTATCTAAATGTATTCTCGAGGAGACAATTTCCAGATACTTACCGGTACTTCAGTCTTTGGAACAGCAGCGGTTGTCCTCTCGAGATCACTTTTTGTTTCCGTAATATTGAAGAGAGTCTGTGAATGGTCACAACTGGGGGATGGAGTATCACTCGGTGTCAATGCAGGACTAATCTGTCCATCGCCGACCTGCACTCTCTGCACTTTGACCAGCAGTTCAGACGACAAGGACACCGGTGACCAGGCCCTCTCCTCTGTGTTACTGTGCAAGTTCGATGTAGAGTTCGAGGACTTACTAGACATGGACTCGCGAGTGTCAGAGTCATTCTGATCTGATGAAGAACAATGTCTCATTTCTCTTCTGCACTCAGCGGTTTTCATCGAAGCTTCACTATTTATGCTTGTCTGTGACACGTTTGACTTCCTTTGTTTTGTTTTCAATCCACTAGATAATTTCGCCACTTTCTGCTGTTTATCTCCAGACTGTGTGGACCCCTTCCCTTTTGACCTTGACCTTCTGTCATTTCTCTTCTCATCACCCTTATTTGTACATGTCCCAGTTCTCCTTTCACTGTGTCTGGTCCCCTTCTTTCCAGAGGGCTTGAAAGAGGTTGGCCTTGAAGCTCGACCTTGACCTTTGACCTTAGAATACATGTCAGTTTCAAATAAGTTGACCTTGCCCTGTTCCAAGTCTCTCCAGAATGTATCTTTCAGTGTGTCTGGATCTCCAGAAGCTGTCAAGGAACATGTAACAGCAGGACTTGTACTGGGTACGACATCACTGTCCGAGTTCTGGTCCAGATCTGGGAGCGTTCTACCCTCCATCAAAGCCTGGAATATACATGTAGATCAAAGATACTTTTAGTCAAAGACATACTGGTACTAGTATGCAAACCACAGGCCCGCAAAACAAGAGTTTTGGGGGGTGTGGGCGGTAGTATTAGAGTGAAGTGTCGAAATATGGGGTCTCTATATATAACCCCATGCTTTATATAAATCCACATCAAGGTGTGAAACGGACTTGGGGTGAATCGGGAAATAAACGGTTTACCACCAAACAAAATACATCAGCATATTCTACAAGTATCACTTTATATATTCCCGTCGTCAAATTAGTAAATTTGTGCAATTTTTTACCTTTGCCGGGAGATTCAAAATCCAACGTAACTGTCCATCCATCTAGGAACAGTTACAGGCGTGCGATGTTATGGCGAACGGCTGAACGCGTTCGCGCGGAGGTTACGCATAGGTCGCCTAAATTTGAGTTAGTCTAACCCTTATTAGTCGGTCGCCTCAGCTCGATATTTGCGTAACCCCCGCCTGAAGAATTACTGGTCGAGTTGGAGCAAGTGTTTCGATTGCTCAGGCACAGGTTTTCCGGTTAAATCATGTTCACTTTAATCTCAACGGTGATAGAATGACGAAAACTGGCCTACAGCGAAATGTGTTCACATGGACGCGGAAATAGGCACTGCGCATGTTCCGTATAGTTGTTTTCTCCTCCTCCGGTTGAAGAGTTTCACATGGGCGAATCTAAAATCCACAATGAGGGTAAAACGGTGTGAAAGCAAATAGTTGGTACGGCAAGTTGAAATTTTGGCGATGATCTACATTGTACGTTGAACGAAAGTTGTAGAACAGCCACCTTTCACCCCCATGGTGTGTTGCTGTTCGTCGATGAGATAGGCCCTATTCTGGCCTTAGCGACAGCATCCCGTTTTGATGAATTCGTTCAATGAAGTGCACGAGTGATTTTGATTATCATTGATTCAGATACAAACAAAATTAATCTGAGTGCTGATCAATCTTAAAATTTTATTACGAAAACTTTAAGATTTGTGTGAAGGCCTAATTTTATTACAGATAGTGACAGTCAGGAGATGAGTGCAAACAGTGGTTATAGCAAAGTGCTTTGGAATTGTGCAAATCGGAAAATTGTGCAAATCTGACTCGGCCTGTGACAAAGCGCGAATGAAAAACAAATATCAAACACTGCTGATCAATCTTAAAATTTTATTACGAAAACTAACATTTGTGTGAAGGCCTAATTTTGGATGGATAATTTGCATTAGAATAAATATTATGCTGTTAAATTCTTTTAATTGTTGTTGTTTGGTGGTAGGTTACCATGGGTTGCCTTAATTTCTTTGTTGCGTAACCCGTTTTGGTGGTAGGTTACCATGGGTTGCCTAAGCTTCATGTTTGCGTAACCCACCTAGGGCATGTAGGGGTTACCATAAGCAAATTGGCAGATCCACTGTGGGTTACCATAGAAAATATTACATCACACCCCTGCAGTTAGATTATGGCAGGCTTCGTTCTCAATTCTGATTGGTCAGTCGCGACAGCTGATCAGTGCGTGACCTCTCTTGCCGGAGGCGTGTCGCGACTGACCAATCAGAATTGAGAACAAAGCCCGCTATAATCTAACTGTTCCTAGATGGAAGGACAGTTACGTTGGATTTTGAATCGCCCGGCAAAGGTAAAAAATTGCACAAATTTACTAATTTGACGACAGGAATATATAAAGTGATACTTGTAGAATATGCTGATCAATGTATTTTATTTGGCGGTAAACCGTTTATTTCTCGATTCACCCAAAGTCCGTTTCACACCTTGATGTGGATTTATATAAAGCATGGGGTGATATATAGAGACCCCATATTTCGACACTTCACCCTAACACCACCGCCCACACCCCCCAAAACTCTTGTTTTGCGGGCCTGTGATGCAAACTGAAACAGTCTTTTTTGACAGTTCCCAAAATGCGACAATATACAGTACATGTACACACAGGACAACAGGACAAGAGTAAGGTTTGTGTGACTGGGTTAGGATTTCAACCTAGAGATTTGAAGGGCTGAAATTTCACAGTTGATCGAAAAATGATCAGACACATTATGCTTTGAACCATGTAAAAATCAAAATTGCACAAGGTTAGAGACCCTTGAAAAATATTAAGTGTAGCAATCATGGTGATGATCATGTTCATTTCAAGTTTTTCTACAAGAGTACCAACTTAGAATACATGTAGTACTAAATATGTCATACCCCGAATCTGGAACATTAATTCCACAAGCTACAAGGGTTGTAACAGCTGACAGTCTTCTAGCAGAGGCCATTATAGGCAAATTCAGGGTTGAAAATTCTCATCCTGATCAAGGGAGACAACTTCCCCAATTTAAACCATACATTCATCTGAATCCTAAAAGCCAAGAAATTTTGAATCCATTAGGCTATTTTTCACAAAATTATCACCTTTCTCTTCTTCCTCTCGTCTGCTCGCTTCTGTTTCATCTCCTCTTTCTGATCGTTGAAGTCTTCTATCAGGTCCAGGCATGATTCCAGGTTCTCCACCGGTTCAAACGTGTCCCAGCATGCACTGTACCCCCGCCAACGCACCTTATACAAGGTCTTTCCCTAGAGAAAAACACGTGAATTATATAATGAATAACTATGTATCAGAAATTAATTTTCACACACAGAAGGGACAGTCATGTACTATACATAACATATTTCACAAGTTTATTCCCCCCCCTCCCAACAATCAATATGTACCCGGTAATGAATTTCCCTTTGCCCCCCACCCCAAATATTTCTGATTGAATTGCCTCGAAACGAGTCAGATATTTCCTAGGCGAGGACCAGCATATATGCACCGAACACATCTTAAGAAGTCCCAAATACTGACCTTCATTGAAAGTACATGGCACATTTTAATGAAGTTTTGGCCCTCATGATTTTTGCGGTGTGAAGTGCATTGATATTAAATATTATGTACGAGATAAAGTTTTCAGTCGTATGCTGCGAGACATGCTCAGCCACGGGGTATTACATGTATCAGGGTTTTTGAACAACAGCATGCTCTTGAAGTAGTCCAGAACTATTGTACTGCTATATATTGATCATGTCAGTCAATAGTTAGTTGATGCCCAAAAATTTCTTTGGCTCTGGACTGGCTTGCCGCTTCGTATATATTTACAGAGAAAGAGTTTCTGCTTTCACCTCGATAAATACATGTATGATTATCAACAAATCCACTACTTCAAGATTGTGTCTCTGACAAGTAAAATATGGGAGAGACAAGTAGAAAAATAATCTTCTTTTCCCAAGTGACAAGCAGAAAAAGTAAATTCAACATACATTTTCTTAGATAATTTCTTTCAAAGCTGACAGAAACTGGGTTCATAACAGTTCTGATTATACTTACATGTACGTAGGGTATTATTCAATACAAGCTAATTGCAGTTTTTTTAATACTCCAGCATCAGCTGCATTATTACCCTGTTATCAAACACGATGTACAGTAATTTCCCTATTAATTCACCTTCCAAATTTAATTCGAAAACGGCCGATTTTTTCGCTGTCGTGATTTTGTCCATCCTAATAAAACGAACACAGGAGCATTTTCAATATCCGTGAAACAATAAATTCGAACACTCCCGTTTTCGCCACGGAGTTCGTGCCGATGAAAGTAAAGTGAATATGGTACTAGAATCTCGTATAGTATATCGGCGTATGCTATTATTTGTAAGCGCAGAGAAACAACAGGGAATGGTACAATATAATCAGACTGAATTACTATTACTTACAGTCTAGGAAAAAAATTGATTCAATTAACTCCGCAGTCCTGTAATTTTATCCTAACTTGATCGCGTTTCGCCGCAGTCGGGAAAAATATATACGGTAGTCCCCCGCACGTGGTCGAGTGTCTGCACACGGCCCGCTATTGAATCATTCGTCAGTTTCCAGCGTTCGTATATCAAATATCTTTCTTTAAACCAGCATTCCTTTATTTGAAAAACACACATTATTTTAAGTAACAAATTTGAGAGATCTTCAACGTTAATATATTTGTTCGTCGTATATGCTAAACCCCTCGCTGTCCCCCATTTACCTGCCCGACCTGCCCTGTATTATTCGTATGGGAGGCACTTGGCCGTGTTCAAAGGAGGCACTGGAAGGGAGCAGAGTTCAAACTTTGTCGGGTGACGTTCCCGCGGAGATATCAAGTTGTAACGTGTGTGCTGGTGAATTGCATCAGATTTCTTCACAGCAACTGAATTCTTCGTTTGGGGAAAGCAAGATGCGATTTAACCTTTCGGTATGCTGTATGCTATTCGTTATATTTTCAGGTGAAGTGGACAATCAAACGACCATTATTTGACGTCAAAAATGAGCCATCACGAAAAGCCTTTTGGAAGGATGTACATTTAACGTTGATTTTATTTTAGTATTTTGATCAATAAAAATTTCTAAAAATAAAAAATCTGGACTACAATTCTCGAGCATCACTTGTTTGTGCATGACAACGTATCGACAAGCCTGGAAGATCACAAACAATGGTGAAAGGGTTTCCTTTTTTCTTTCAGAACATCCATTCCCCCCCTCCCTCCCCCTAACAGTCCATACGTCCGTGTTTTTATCCACACGACAAGGTGAGGTATTTATGCAGACCCCATGTGGTAAGTATATTTGACCGTAAACAAACCTACAGAATTACGGTGATCGATCTGACTCGTCCTGCATTCTTCATCAGGTTCTCTGATTTTTCTCCCCCCTTCTAATAATACTCAACATACAATACAATATCTAATAGCATGTTCGTGAAAGAGGCCGTATTTTTATTATTATCATTATTAAGGTTCACTGTATAGGAAACAAACTTGAAACGATGTGTTCACATCGCACAACATAATAGTATACCCCCTCAGTGCCCCTCAATTTCCTACTGAAACACCAAGCCTCCACATGAATGGAATTTGCTGCAGGTCTCCTTTGATATTTAAATTGTCAATGGCTACATTGTTTTGAGTAGGATAGTTTGCTAATGAAGTGTTTAGTTTATTTTTAGCCTGTCCAGCACCATTCAGCACAGCTTGTCCTCCAGAGAAAACCACATAAAATGGAAGAATCCAAAGTCAGGATAGGGGTGACAAGATGTTTCAGTTTCCAGTGGAGAGAATCTGAACAGCATGAAATATATAGTGAAATAGGAGAGTCCACGTGCAGCATGCAAGTTTCACCCAGACTGAAAATGACACTTATTCATATGCAAATGAGATCGTGTGTAATAACATTGAATTGACTGCCTGGGGAATACCTTGTCCCTTCGGAAGCCCAAATTCAGCTCTGGGTGAGGATTGGCGATTTACCAGCAAGAGGCAATTGAAAGGGGTTTCAAATTAACGCTGCAGTATTATGGGTTTGTGTGTTAATGTGTGGCCCTTGTTCGTCCTGTAAATTTCACAATACCTCATTCAAACTTGTTATATCTTGGCTTTGATTGCATCTATCGTTTAATGAAACATAGACAGGAAATCACACAGTTGACAAACGTCAGTTTTCCCACCAGGGGACACAAACAAATTTTGCGATGTGAAGCGCCGACAACAATCATGTCTGCATGTGCTCTGTTTTGTTCAAATACAGTTATCATAAAGACTTACTCTTTCCGGTTTTGTTAAATATTTTATTGTGAATGAAAATATTTCTTACGAATACCCACGAACTTACCAAAATTCCAGCAATCAAAAATTCTTTGGAATTGCACCGCGCATTTTTACACTAAGAATCAAAACATCGCTATCGCCATTCCATTACTCTATATGCTAAACAAATTTGAGAAACATTTAAATGGCATTAGGTAAAGTTTCGGAGATGAAAACATACCAGTATTTAATTAATATTCAGAACGATATCATACTTCGACTTTTACTTTTAGTAAACTGTTACAGTACCAGTACCGTAATAGATATTCTCATACTTGAAACAAACCAATCGAAACGTGTATTGCCGACTGACACTCGGTTCTCTTGTACAATCCGCCGTTAATTCAACATTAATTTTGTGTCATAGGTCCGGGATATTTATTCAAGTCATGGATGGTGTGTGTAAAATCATGCACAGTGAAGACCAAAAAGTCTATGACAGTCCGCTAATCTGTCTAAAACTTCGTGATACAATCCTACACAAATTTGCCGTTGGTTCATTTGCAGGGTTCACAACAACAACGTCGACATACCGAACGACTCGAACATGGAATACTCTAATATGTGTATAGTTTTATATTTCCAGAATATTCATTCAATTCCATGTCAGTTAGGTTTCATAATATAGATCATAGCTAATACTGAACAAAAAGGAAGGAAAACGTGCAATGTTTTGGCCTACAATTACGATGTTATTATGGACGCGAATTTACGGACGTCAGCTCAAAAATCTGCATGATCGTGCTGAACTTGTCACTCGTTAAATATGCTCGACTTCCTCGAATAAAATTAGACGCCTTTATCAGGGTAGAGGAGATTTTCTGACATCATACACTGCATTTTATGGAAACTGATGAGATATCAAAGTTAATACACGGTAATAAATACGATCACTACGACCACGCCGAAGCGGTCCGCCATTTTGGATTCTCCGTGAAAGTCGGCGCGACATTTAATTCGAACACTCGCGTTTTTCTAGAATTCGCTCAACAAATAATTCGAAAGTAGCCAATTTTTGGAGTGCTGAGTTTCATCACTACATCGCGAATTAATAGGGAAATTACCGTAGTCCATTCAAACAGTCAGTGCTCACTTGCTTTAAAGGAATTAGCAGTAACAGAGTAATCTCCCTTCCCGCAATTTATATTTTGTCGATGTGTCACGAGATCAATCAGCTGAGAAATTAGTAATTTCTTTCCCAGATTCAAAAGAGTTTCAGACTTCAAATAAGCAGTTCCAAGTTAAGATGAGGAGTCCATAATAAGTCTACACCTGCTACATGATCACCGTTTGTTTGACCTGCCTAGACTGCAACACTGCCACAGATAGAGCACAGATACACATGATTGCAATTGAGCCAGTGATGATGCTTTTTTTTTTACCAAATGGGATTTACTAAGTTTTGGCAAGGGGGGG